>CM031593.1:7100098-7308433 GCA_018467065.1 Ephestia elutella
ACTAATCACTAGTAAGATCACGTACGCACGTCTTTGTCTAGCGAAATGAATATAATTTATCTTTTTTTTTGGCATTTTTGTCCCGAAATATTTGGTTGTAAAAAGTTCTTTCATGGAGACTAATATTCCAAACGTGAATCGATTTATGTTACTCTTTCATGTAAAAACTACTGGACAGATTTCGATGAAATTTGGTGCACATCAAGAATACATCCAGTATCCTCCTTGGTACATATTATCACGCCTTTTTCCCATGGGGGGTAGGCAGAGACTAGCGATTTCCACTTGCTACGATCCTTACAGATCTCTCTCGCTTCCTCTACACTCATCACTCTCTTCACACATGCTCGTCGGTTATGAGTGCTCCTAATATCTCCCTTTTTAAGGAGGTCCGCGATCTGGTCGTTTTGCGTTCGTCGAGGTCGACCCTGACCAACTCTTCCATTCACCTCTGCTTTATAAAACCTTTTGTTGTATCTTGTTGTTTTTGTGGTTGTTTGTTTTCGACCTCTGTGGTGCAGTGCTAAAGACCTAGCCTCTGAACTAGGGGGTCCCGGGTTCGATCCCCGGTCAGGTCAAGATGGAAAATGATCTTTTTCAGATTGACCTGGGTCTTGGGTGTTTATCTATAAATGTATTTGTTATAAAATATAGTATCGTTAAGTTAGTATCCCATAACACAAGTCTCGAACTTACGTTGGGGCTCAATCTGTGTGATTTGTCCGTATGTATTTATTTTTTCATCTTTTCATCCATCATGCCTAAACCACCTCTATTTGGTACACTCTTTTCTTGTAAATTCCACGAAAACGAAGCCACATGACGTACCAAGTATAACTATTATCAGAAAACCAATACGGCGGTTACATTTGAATTATATATAGGGATAAACAATTTCGCTTCCACTCATGTGGACGACGGTTAGACAGATAATTGACGTTTACGCGATCGAGGCGTCCAGAAATACTTACAGAAGGAATATCTCCCTATTCTAATGATTAAGTACCTAGTATGCATGGAAAAAATACTTTAAATTGTTGATAAGAAATATAAATATAAAGGTCATACATCTTCTATGTACAGACATTGACAGTTACAATTTTATAATATCATATAGGAAACCCTTTTCTTTTACTTCAAAAATCGTTAGATATAAAAAAGTTCACAAAAGCATTGACAGAATGGTTGTTTGATAAAAGGTTTTATAGCATTAAAGAGTATATGGACGGTAAAAATTAAGTCAACTAACTATATATATGACTATTATTCTGTCTGACGTTTGGTTACTATTAGTTTTTTTTTTTTTTTTGTAATATAAATATAATTATTGTTATTTAATTAAATTTAGAATATAATTTTAGTGTATGTACCTATAAATATTAACATTTGCTCGTCTGCATGCAGGTTGGTTACATTTAAACTGTGTAAATTTAATGTAATCTATGCAAATAAATGATTCTATTCTATTCATGCAGTATACTGTACAAGCATCTTGGTGTTGGAATTATCAAACGAAAAAAGTTTGCATGATGACTACTTGGCTCACTATGGCATTGATTTATTATTAATTTCTAGCACCTCTAGTCTATTATTGACAAAAATCTGACACCTGTATTATCTTTAACACACTCGAGAAGAAATAAAGACCTTAGTCCTGTCCTCTACTTCATAGTGCCAAGAAAGGCATATTTCTCCTAAAGTTCGAAACCATATAATTTCCTCCCTAAACACCGCGATTACCAGGGTTGCCAGTAAGGCTCAGATTTAAATGCCAGTGTTTATAATCAAATTAGTTGTACGCCGTAACCCTGGGAAGTTTCGAGCGGGGTGAAAGTTTACGATGAAATATACGGGCGGAAATAGCAGTCGCCTGCGTTTTTACGCCAAGTTTGAAAAAGGCAGAACTCGCTAGAATGATCGTGAAAATGTTTGTTATTCAAAAATGAGTTTAACGAGCATTCGAACGAGCTTCCTATCGAAACGACAGTAAAGATTCCCCTTTTCCGAGACGCCAAACGCGACCGTCATGTTTGACATTTACTAGCATTCGCCAGCCAGAATGATCGTAGGTCGAAATTCTAAAACAGCGAATCCGCAATGTTCTTTCTGCATTTGTAATGTTGTACTGTTTCGTTACAAGTGACTGTTCAAGTTTATCAACGACTTCAGTTTATTGATCTACTTATCTATCTACTACTAAATACTGTAAAAATCAAGATTTCCGCCCCGTTTTTTGTCTATATTATTTCCAAAGTGTTCCACGGGAGACTCCTTAAAGGTCTACGTTGGCGGAGGAAAAAAAATTGTGGAGTTCATTAGTCGTATTAGTGATCCTCCCACGAATTTTTTTTTTGGAAACCGTGTTTTCGTTAGAATAACTTGCAAGATTTGAGTTCAAAAAACCCTAGTCAAGTTTTTCAGTTTTTATTCAAATAGGCTTAAAAATAGCACTTTTAAATCGTCATATTCTTGTTTTCTAGTTAGTTGACGTCATAAAATTACTCAAAGCTAAGGTTACCACCGCCTACAAAGCGCAAGTGGAGAAGAGGCGGCGCAACAAACTCCACTGCTGCATTTTCTCCAAAGACAACATCTCTTTACAACATATGTCTTACAATTAAATTACTTATGTGGACGAAAAAACGCCACCAATACTGTAATTGAAGCGCAGCGTGAACGACGAACGTGCGTAATTTCACCCCGTATGTGTTCACATTCTTATTGTTTTCCCTACTAACCATAGTTTCAATGATCTGATATGATACGCGTACCTCCCTGTGGATTTGGTAACTTTGTAAGTTCAAACTTAGCCATATTGTTTTTGACTTAGTGGAGGAGAGGAGATGGCGTTTTAACAGATGCTGATACACAAACAGATGCAGTAGATAGTAGTGGTAGGTAGTAGACTTTATCCCTTACGGAGTAGACACGGTAAAGCGCTGGTGGCCAAGTGGTAATGACCTGCCTGAGGTCGAATAGGACCCGGGTTCAAATCCTACTTGTGTCACATGAGTTTGTAGACCACTCTGACTCATGTGTTCAATTTTCAAGCCATTTTTGACTTGAATAAGAAGAGTATGTATCTAGCTCCTAAGTAGTTGGTACTTTGACCCCTTAGAATAGCGGAAACTTAAGTTAAAAGCAAGCTACAAGTTTCGTCACTGAATCACCGTTTAGCGAGTTAGCCGCATCATAATTGTGCTTATCCGTCTGTCTGTTGATTCATTCGTATATGGCGCTTGTTGTTAGTACTTGGTTTTAAGTCATAGGCTGATAGCGGGTATCTTGTAAGACTTCTAACTTAAATTTTAAGGTAACCTTATTTTTCCCAACCTGGGATTTATGAAGGAGATCCTACTCAAACTCAGATTCGCTCGAAGGGCAATTGAGAGATAACTGGTAGGTGTCACGCTCAAAGACCGCAAGACAAATGAGTGGCTCGAAGTCATAGTAAAGTCACGGATGTAATCAAACGTATTGCGAAGCTTAAGAGGCGGTGTGTAATGGGTGGAGATTGCCCAAGACTGAGAGAAGTGGCATAAGATGAAGGAGGACTACCCCCGTAGGGTTGGGGAAGACTGAAGAGAAAGAGTCCCTGTCCCTGCTAAGAAGGTAAACAAGCATGCGATCTTAGCAATAAATATCGTAATGCAATGGACCGCACTATCGGAATAAGAGCACACGCTTATTGTACTTCTCGGCCCGTTTTCAGAGCTGTCACCTTTACTTTAATCTTGGGCTTGGCTCTCATTCTAACTCACAGTCAGTCTTTTATCACTTGCACCACACAGTTTAAATTAATCAAATGATTCTTTTGTGTGCTACTTAAATAAACCTAACGGACTGTAAGGTTTGGGAAGAACAAACATGGTATTTTTGTTTTGTGTTGGAAAACAAAGGCACTTGTGTAAATGTACGGACTTTGTTCCCGCGGGAATTTCGGGAAATCCTCTCTTAGTGCTCCCCTACACTCCCTAAGGAACCTACATGACAAATTTCAGCTTCCTACGACCAGGAGTTTTGGCTGTGCGTTGTCTGTCAGTCAGTCAGTAACTGAAGAATTTAATTTTGATGATGATTGATGATAACCGCACATTCTTCTTCTTCTTCTTCTCTCAGCCGAAAGACGTCCACTGCTGGACAAAGGCCTATGACACTAATACATTACACTATTAAAATTAATTGTGGAATTTTCGCCATTGCTGGTTCAGGGTACCCTGAAGACCATCTATTGATTGTACAATTAAAAAAACAATTATTGTGAAACTAAACAAAATCTTATGAAATTTGCTTGGGTAAAAAGGTACTATGTACCTACCTATTAAATTTTTAAAGTTTTAAGATTTTATCCAAGCCAGTAATATAAGAGTCAATGATCATCACATTGTCAAACTTCTAGATATCGGTATATTTAATTTAGTAGTCAGAACTGTGATTTAAAGCAAATTAATTAGTATTTTTTGTTATTAAGTGTTTGATTTTTCTGCAGTCCGTACCAAAATCTTTGTTATGGCAAATTTACAGTAAACAAAATATTAAATAGCGAATTTATTTTAAAAATGGCGTCTGATGACGAATTTACTTATACTTTTTTGATGGCAAATTGACTTTGATGGCAAATTTACAGTAACCAGTAATTTTCTTTCTCTCTCTCTGTAAATTAACACTCCTCTTTTACGTCAGGGGTTAAATATTTAACGACTGGTAAATCTGCACCACAAAAATAAAAAATGCGCAAATAATTCCGTCATTTTCTCCCCTTTCCAATAATCTTTTGAATTTAAATTATATCGAGGCAGGGGGTCGAATTGCATTATTAATAAATTATATTTGCAATAAATATTAAAGCTATTTGTCTGTGTGTAATTCTAGATGGGTGAGATTATTATTATAATTTAATAATTATGATTAATGGCAACACGTGACTCGGCCGATCAAATTTGATTATGTATGAATCTATGATTGGCGGTTTTCTATGGTGCTGGGGACTTTTCCCCAAAAATCCTAACTAATATTATAAATGCAAAAGTGAGGTTGTTTGTTACCTCTTCGGTGGGGGGGGGGTAGTTTTGAACCTCACCATGTATCACCGTGAGGGTGGGGGGGTTAAAAAACGCTTAAAAAAGATCACGTGATTAATGGACGGCCCCTAACTAGTAAACCGATACTAATAAAACTTAACTATATAAAGACGAATTAACTTATGACGATCTACAGAAAATTAACAAACTCTGAAATCTATATAATATAATTATTTTAGATTTTTTGCAGGCTGCTTTTGCTGACTAATTTATTCTAAATCCAACCTAGAGAAGCGTGAATTTTTGCAAGTCAAGATATACCCAATATGGAGCTCTATGCGGTGGTAATAACGGTGAATTTGCAATGGAGTTGGGTAGATAAATGTGCTGTCGACTGTACAGGAAGTTATTGGAGAATGTTACATTCGAACATTCATCATGCGTAACCTACGGTCGTGTGTGGACAATTTTTAGGGTTAGTGTTGGGCTTGACCTAAATCGAAAACCTTATCGATAAGTTTTTGATGGTCATGCTCAACCGCCATGTCACATTATCACAAGTGCCCTAAGTGTATGTATTAAAATAATCGGACCTCCTTAAAAATTGAGATGAAAGAAGCACCCATAACTGGCGAGCATGTATAAAGAGAGAGTTGTAGAGGAAGCGAAAGAGATATCTAAGGATCGTAGAAAATGGAAACCGCTGGTCCCTCTTGTAGTCGGGGCTGTGAATTTTCAGTTGTATGGAGGTGGTCACATTAAATCCTACGATGGTGATTTTTATAAACTACATAGATTATGATATGACAACTGCAAATTTAAGTGTAAAAAAAAAATCACCACCGCCGTTTTTTTTAAACGCTATTATAAGACTCATATTGTTATAACTCTCAAACAAAAAATCCTACCAGGGTGATTTTTTGTTACATGTTTCCTTACGAATAATAAAAGCTTGATTTAAAAAATCACCAATAAATAACAATCCGAAATGGATTTTTTAATGAGTTGTAATTTTTATACTTTAAAAACATCCTGTACAAAAACAAAAAATCCAGCAATGGTGACTTTTATATATTATTCGTATACTATTGTAATGAACCATATCCTCAATTTTTATAAGGGTGACTACAACAGTTTTTTTTTATTAACTTTTAATTTTTTTTTTAATTCTACAGTCGAGAAATTTGTATATTCGTACGTAATGTGAATTATTCAATCTTAATTTTAAAAAACGACTCATGTTTTTGAACCCAATTTCCTGTAATTAAATAAAAACCATATTGACATTTATAACGTTAAAAATACATTTTATGACTAGAAAGCCTTATTATAAACCGGCCAACTTTTATTTACAGGTAAATGAAGTCTTATTAATTAATTGTGAACAGTAATCTCTATTGTAAACTTTTTTGTTTACGAGCAATTCAGTATAGTTTATTTACCCCTCCCATTTCATATCGGATCATCAAAATTCTTTTTTTTTTTATATAAGGATGTCTAAAAACATCAAAATAATGTTAAGTATAAGAATCATGGTTGTAGGAATTTGTCGGTAAAAAAAATTTAAATGCCCCGCCTATTGCGGGAAAAAGGCGTGATAATGATAATATGTATGGAAACGCCAGTATTGTTTTTAAATTTGCCGCCACTTTTGGCACTACCATTGCGAGTATGTATTTTGAATAATCCTACCAAATCCTATTTGTTGTCCCATTCCCTCACGCACAACCTTGCTGCATTCGAGTGAGACAAAAAACTCACAATAGCGGGCGCGTTTGACAAGTGAAGTGTCATCCGTTCAAGATTAGAAGCCTTTTTCTCACCGCGTGGCGTGCGTCGTATGCCGTGAAAATATTGATATAGAATCAAGCTAATTTATTCTTTGAGCACTTACATAGTGAAAGGAAACAATCGTGAACTTGGTGAACGTTTCGTGGTGAAAAGAATTGATCGTAGTGTGGTGCCTGCAGTTCAAGTCGCCGGCTGACATAACCTACGAGCCCACGACTTCATCGGATTTCCTAAGAAGGTTGGTGCAATTTCCTCTTTCCGCGGCTGCCTCCATCTAGTATCGTCCTTTTACCAAGAGCAGCTCGCAATTCTCAGGTTCAAAGGACATATAGCAACCCCCAAAACCTACAGTCCACTAATTTTGATTTTTCCACAATCGGCATATTGGCGCTTCCCATGTATGTATGTAAAATAATCCTAATAATAAAATCAGTAAATGTTGAAGTAACGGAAAGAAAAAATAGAAGAGAAAAAAGATGGATATGGATTGCGTTTAAGATGGCATGAGTAGGAATAAGGATTATAATAAGTCAATTGTGAAAGTTAAATTTATACTACCGCATACTTATTAACATAGCACCTTTAAATCAACCAATATTGTAAGTTAACGACTATTACACGATTTCCATTATGCAAAAAATTTTGGTTTTTTGTAAATTCGTCATCAAAAACATGTATGGATTAGATATATGTAGAATTAACATTCAAAGTATGGAACTTACAATAACGTGACGAACTGAGTTTGGCAAATTGAAAGACCCAATTTTTCGGGACTTTGTAGATTCGTCATAATAGTTATTCGTCAAGCATATAAATAGGATGATAGACAATGCGATATCATTACGACTATAATATTTACCTCACTGATGGAGCTGGAAAATGGAGAGAGAAAACCAATAATAAATTAGTCTCTTCATTGAACATAGGTACTACTTAAATTGAAATATACGTTTATTTGAATTGCCACAGACACGTTTATTAAAAAAAAACATAGGCTTAAACTAATTAAAAATTACATAACTATTAGTGTGCTGCAGCAAAACAAAATAGCCATAACTCAGTGCTCTTTCTGCACGTTATTGCCGTCAATGTAGGTGCGAGCGCTAAAGTTAATATCGACTTACAAACGCTTATTGACATCGATATTTGGTGAACCAGTGACATCACTAACTTAGTACTGACTGTCCCATTATAATAGGCGTTTTGTTTACAATTCCTACAGAAGGGGAATCCGCGTCCGGAGCAATAACAAAACGCAGTATCTCTTCAGCCATCATTCAAATATCTACTTTACGACCTTTGTCAATAAAACCAAATTTCTTTAACCGGCCAGACATTTCTACTTAAACGGTTTTGAAAGCCAAATGATTGTAAATACGATTATGTGTTTTTCGGTTTTGTACTTTAGTTGTTAAGTTTTAGGGTCGGAATTTGTGTGTGATTGAAATGGTTTTTATTGGAATTTGGATGTAGAAGTAGTTAAGGCAGGGGTCGATAACGCGAATCGTGTTTCTGTCACCTATAATAATCGTATATTGGGACTTTAATTTTTAGCGTTTCGGTATTTTTATTTCCTTTATTCAAAGAATACAGTAATAATTTCTACGGTTATTTATTGTAATGTTAGGTATTAGGACATATCAAGGTTACTATGTTTTACGAAAATATCAAAATAGTTTTCTTGACTTTATAGATTTTTTCCATACAATTATGTTACATCAATTGGATTGAACTCTTGGATTGATTGGTTTTTTGGTATATCTCCGCAAAGACGAAACCTGAAATTTTTCAAAGGATTTTTGGAAATTTAACGTAAAACTTGAAAATTTTTAAAGGATTTTTGGAAATTTCACCCTTAAGGGGGTGAAACGGGTAAAAAACTAAATTCACGTGAATAAAGCCGAGGGCAAAAAAGCTAGTATATTTTTATTACACGTTTTATTGATGTCACTTTAAGCGTTTTTCATTTTGTTAAAGTCACTTACGTGACTCTCTACTTGTATTTTTTCTCAGCTGTTTTTTTTGAGAAAGAAATTATTACAAGTCCAAGCCTACGGTGTTCATCAACATCTTATTCTACATTGCCATCACGTACCTCACCGTGGGAGGACACCTCGCCCTGTTTTACTTCATAATAACTTGAGCAAATTACTACAGGGCGAATTTAAATATTAAGAGATGACGGTGAAAAGCTGAAGAAATAATCTAAGAATTTCGGGATTTCGCGGAAAGAAATGGGGAGATGAGAATTGGCATATAAATGTTAAATAATTTACTTAAGTTGACATAAAAATAATGTTCTGCTGATGCAACTTTTGCACAACAACAAAGAACAGGAAGAAGTGGAGGCCAAGATCCTCTTTGGGTCGTCGAGCCATCGAAGTAAGTAAGTAATGAAACTTTTGACAATTTTATTCTTTTTTTGACACGACAAATTTCTGCCGTTGCGTTGTGTATTTGTTGAATAATTCTATTGGCTGTTAAAACAGGGCTGTTCTCTTGTTAAAACCAGCCCAAATATAAATCTATTCAGGTAAAGCTAAATAAAAGCTCGTAAAGCTCTGTCCATAAGTGCTCTGTGCCCAGTTAAATGGAGTTGAAAATAGCCGTGGAAACAACAACTTTCGGATCAAAACCACAGTTTTTGCGGATTTAACTCGGATTTAGATTGTACAGTCGTCACGGTTACTTTAATGTTATAGATGTAACAACACGCTGAAACGACTAATTACTATTTTTAAACTTTCGCGTTGCATATACAGAAGTTAAATAAATAAATATATGTATAGACAAATCACACAGATTGAGTTAGCCCTAAAGTAAGTTTGAGACTTGTGTTATGGGATGCTAACTCAACGATACTATATTTTATAACAAATACATATTTTATGTAAACATCCAAGACCCAGGCCAAACAGAAAAAGGCGATTTTCTATCTTGACCCGACCGGGGATCGAACCCGGGACCTCCGTTGTGGCAGTCCGGCGCGGCGTGATGACCGTTGGGCGACGGAGGTCGTCCAAGGTCTTCGAGAAGTGCGCAGTGATAGAACTTATACAGGTTTTAAACACGCACCGCATGTACCTTCCTTATTGTCTACGTTTCGGTCCTGTCACAAGGTGCCGTGGTGGTCATGAGCGACTGACCCAGCGAGTTATAGTAAAGGATTACTGTACAGTCAACTTCTTGAGTCTTTGTCAGTTCGCCACAGTTGTTCGTTACGTATTTGTAAGTTTTATATTATATCGTAAGTTTATTCGTCACACTACCTCGATAGATTATTTCGATGACGAATTACTGTTGTGACGAATCTACAAAGACCCTTCTTTACCATTTTTCCGCTTATGTAGGGTCGGTACAGTACGACTAGTATATTAATTACTTCCGTTTTGTTCTGTCGTTTGCTGTTTCACTCGACACTTCTTTTCTATTTATGCTATCACGCAACCTACCTTGTTCGACCCATATTTCTTAAACCCTTTACTTACAGTCAACATATAAAAATAAATAAGTATGTTCATTGTAAATTCGCCACAATTCCCTTTTCATAGAAGACGCATAGAGGACCCATGCAGGATATGTGGTTGTCATGCATGTACAGTAAGGGCAGATAAAACTGCCCCCCCCCCCACCCCCCACGACGTTACGGAATCCTAATCTCAGCTTTATCGATCTGATAATACCAGTGGTATTCGTTCGTGGTATTGGATCGAAATAAATCCTGGTCTCGACTGTACCAAGTGTAAAATTTCCAAGCGGATGTAGGTCAACAACTTGCTAGACACCGGGACAGCTAAAAAAGCTTGTAAAAAACAAATACTGCACATATTATTAGAAAACAAAGTTTATTTGAGAGCCGGATCTGTGTTTGATTACTCTACGCCACAGTTAAATTGAGTTCGGGATTGCCGCGGTCGCACTGTACGACTGTATGGTTGTTTTTTAGCCGCAACAAAACATAGTGTTAAATAACTCTTGTTTCTCGCAGCATGTGTAACTAGATCATGGACAAAAAAATATAGAGAACTAGCTTTATGCCGCGGCTTCGCTCGCGTGTATTTCCCACGGGAACAGTGCTTTTTCTCGGAAAGGTACCCTATGTCCTTCTCAGTACTTTTAACTTTGTGATGCGAAATTTCAGGAAGATTGGTTCAGTAGATAAAGCGTGAAGAGGTAACAAACAAACAAACAAACTCACTTTCGCATTTATAATATTAGTTAGGATTAGGATTTATTTATTAATTTAGCCAAAAACCACTAAACTAGTATTAAAAAGTAACAACGAACGATTCGGTCCCACCCCCATAACGCACTAGACTACAAGGGCAACTTTTTTTGTGTTTGTTGTTCCACTGCTGGAAAAGGTCTCCCCCATTTGCTTCCACCTATCCCTGTCCGTCCATCCATAGCGACGTTCGACCAATCCCGCTGGAAAGTGTCAAGTTCGTCGCGGCATCTTTTCCTTGGCCTTCCTCTCCGACGTCGACCACCTTCAAGAACCCAGGGTGACTGAATTAAAAAAAATAACCTTTACTAAAGACAATAATATTTATAATTCAACTAATAATTATGTGGTTTTTAAGCTCCATATTACCAAAACAACCCAATATCATGTTCTAATAAAACCATTACGATAATAGAATAATTAGCCTCCATAATTCCAATTACAGTATTTAATAAAGTGATTTTAATAGTGGACTGGAAGCCTTTCGAAGAAATAAGTGTTTTCTCATAATTAGTCATTAAATTGGGTTTCTGTAAGGTCGTCATTAAAGTTAATTCGTCATAGAAAAGTATAGTAGCTATTATTATTTCCATCTATTGTAAACTGTTTTCGGCATGTTAAATATTTTCGTACTGTCAATATTAAATCTGAAACAAATATACAGTTGTGGCGAATTTACTTTAGGTTGTACCTACCTGTGACGAATTTACACATAACTTTTCATACGTGTGAGGAATTAACTTTATCAATTTTAATTTATTTATTTTGTGAACCACCTTACCAAGTTCTCCCACTGTATGGAGACTACTCACACACACACACAAACATGGTCAATTGGAGTTTATCCTATAAGAACGCTAATAACGGGTCATACTTCACATTCTTCTATCAGTATCATTTGTCACAATTCATAGACTATCAATCATCAATATATATAAAACTGACTGAGTGACTGCCAGACAACGCACAGCCAAAACTGGGCGTGGGAAGCTGAAAATTGGCATGTTGGTTTCTTAGGGAGTGTAGGGGAGCACTAAGAGAGGATTTCCCGAAATTCCCACGGGAACAAAGTCCAGCGCCCATGCTAGTTGTGTATAAGCTGCGCCACTGGGCTTTGCTCTCGTAAGAATTTCAAGATATAAATTTTGCTATTTCGGGGCCCGTGTACTAAAGGGGTTGTTGCACAAATGTATGGGGAGTCGGCTATATCATAAGCACCTATCTGAACTTTTCATTTTTGGGTTAGTATCAATGCCTTCTAAGTAAATCTCTTAAATTCGTAGCCTTTCTATGGTACATTTAGTTAACAAAATCGTAATGAAGGTTAGGCGAGTTCCGCCAAAATGGCCGACATCCATTATGATTTGACGTTGACGCGCTTCATTTGACAGTTCCGATTTCCGGTACGTTCGAAAATGTACTTTTATTACATAATTGCCCGCGGGAAATAATTGTTTATTTTATTTATATTCATATATTTATGTGAAATACACATATGTTTTTGTGATATTGCATGTAACTTGTGTTAGGAGCATTTACTTTAATTAATTTTCTAAAATATAATGCAAATATCGAGCATTGTATGTGATTTTCTGTATCATAATTTCTGAACATACATACGGGCGCTATGTCAGTATCACCATTATACGATATTAAGCGATATTAAATGTATTTTTGTACCATAACAAGATCACGAAAAACAAATATATGATGGTCTTAATCGGTTTTTGATATTATTTCAGATTTTTGGGGAACTGCTCATGATATAGCCTGCTCTGCTACATGCCCTTTAATCAAAATCTGTCTGACACATCATACTAATATTATAAAGAGGAAGTGTTTGTGAGTTTGTTTGTAGGGGTAATCTTCGGAACTACTGAACCGATTTCAAAACTTCTTTCACCAATAGAAAGCCACATTATACCTGAGTGACATAAGCTACAATTTATGTATGTACCTCCCGAGCGAAACCGGGGACGGGCGCTAGTGTTTTACTATATAGCGACAGACATTTATAAACCTAAAAGATAGCAGACAGCACTTCTCTTTTGCCATATAACTAAAAGCACATCAATTTTGAAATTACCGGTCATTAAGTGGTAAATAAATTGGTAGCGATGGTCGTCTTTTCATTTTCAATCACTTAATTTCATGTTTTACGCCATTATTGTATGTTATATTGAGTAGTGGTTCAGTAATTGAATCGATATTCGTAATGGATAGTTCTAGAATCATTCATCTATATTTATCAGCAGAAAATCGTCACGATAAAATAGTACTTAGCTCCTCGCATAAAAAAAAATAACATGGGAATTAGTGAGATATCAACAATCCAAACCAGAGTGAATAGGCTGCTTCTGGGTAAGCTCGCTACATCGTTGACCTCATCTCTGTCCTCGGGCAAGATTGTGGTCAAGAGCAAACCCATATTTTATAAAAAAATATGTATATTAACGCTGAATGAGAACCTAATTTCTATCGGCATTTAACATTTAATTACAGTTAAAAAGCGATTTGTGTATCTTCAAAGATTAAAATCAAATATGTGTGTTTGTAAGTTATACCCACGGGTTGAACCCTTTGGTAGAGCTTTGTCCAAATAAACATTAACCACTTTTTACATTAATAAAGATATCAAAAAGTATACATAATTTTTAAAATTGAAATACTTTGTCAGTAGGAGATAAAAAGACTTTAGACTAAGTATAAAAAACCTGTCACCAGCAATTAATATATTGTCAGAGGTATATAATATATTCAATTAATGTATTTTTATGGGTCATTGTATTGTAACCTGAAATAAACGGATTTTTTTTTAAAAGGACTAGGATTCCTTTGATCTAGGAAGAAAAAATATTGTTTCCACATTCATGTAGGCTTAGCCACGGGCATAATTTAGATACTATATATTATGCTAACTATGTGTATGTGAAATTTCAGAAAGATTGGTTCAGTGTGAACAGGTAACAAACAAATAAATAAACAAACTCACTTTCGCATTTATAATATTAGTTCAGATTAGGATAGGATAGAGTAAGTGTGACGAACTTTCAAAAATGTGACTAATTGACTTTATGGCAAACTGACAAAGTTCCACTAATGAGCGATTTTTCTGACAGCAAATTAAGAAAATAATACAGTATAAAAAAGTCTCAACAGATAGCGTTTTATGAAAGCCGAGTCGTAATAATGGCTGAACCTATATGGTGCGCTTTTTCTTGTCAACCAGAGGCAGAAAAAGAAATCACATAACAGTTTGACAGTTGCACAAATCACAATATTGATACTTTTAGTTGTTTTTTTTTTTTACTAAGTTTTATTTTTTTAAATGCCAATCCCGTGTATTTTTTGCTTTTTGTATGGAACTTTTTCTCTCGCCCTTTACTAAGCGCCATCTGTGAAGTAATCTGGAACTATTTCTTTTTTTAATTTGTGTCACGGAAAATCCCTCATTGTATTTATTACTTAATTATTTTTGTTATTTTCAGGTAAGCACCATGACTTGAATGAACAACAATGGCTTGGCAAGTAAAGTTATATAGGAAACTAGCATTAGCCCGGGACAATGTTCCCGTGGGAATTTCAGGAAATCCTCTCTTAGTGCTCCCCTACACTCCCTAAGGAACCTACATGCCTTTCAGCTCTTACGCCCAGTAGTTTTGGCTGTACGTTGTCTGTCAGTCACTCAGTAACGGAAGAATTTTATATACTATATCGATATATCGATAAGTCATGTTATACTTGGCTTATTTCAACGTCCCTCGCTACATTTGTCTGTCTGTTCGCAATAAACTCAAAAACTACTGAACGCATTTTCATGCTGTTTTCAAACCAGTATGGTCGGTCATGAGGACGGTTCTGGTGTATATTTACGCGGGCCAAGCTGCGGGCAAAAACTTGTATTAGATTAAAATGTGCATATTTTTCGACGCTTCCAAAATACAATTTCTAAAATAAATCTCGGTACGTATTTTTTCACCGAATCTCTGTAGGGATAACTTTAGTATAAAATAATAAAAACATATTTTTCTATGATAATTTCCATTGTGTCGGATTGGAAGGAAAAATTTGTAAATTTTTGATTTTTTATTTGTTTCGTAAAGGTCAACGTCTATCGGAAAATCTTTTTTTCTTTATTGTGCCAAAATTATACGATTTCGTAAGTTCCTATTCCGATTTTGCTCGATTTTTCTTTTTTAAATTATAAAATCAAGACCTCAAAATGAGATCTTTGGTGGTAATTGTTCACTGAAATGGCCACGAGAGTAGAAAAGGGTGCGTGAAAGACAAGAATTTAGTTGAACAACAGAAAAAAATAATTTGATTTTTTAATATTCAGTTCATTATTTAAATACCTTGACAAGAATTCAAATAAAACATATCCACAAAAAAAAAAAAATATTTTTTTCTTCTTTTAACTTTATGCAGGTATTCCTTACCTTAAGCCTAAACTAAGTTATTCATTACCAATTTATTCAATTAATTCTAGCCCTTATTAATACAAATTATTAACAACGCTTCAAAATCAATCATCTTCCCAGTGAAAGACGACCCTAGCTTTTAACTCAAACAGAATTATCTTAGATGATTTAGATACAGGGGGTGAAGTGGGGGCGTGAGGAGGGGGGAATTATGAATTTGTGAATAATTCACGCGCCGTCAAAATACTAATGTTAAGAAATGGAGAGCGATAAGGTGGAAGCACATCGAGAGCAGTCATACCAGTATTTGGCAATTATTGTAGACAAGCCACGCCCCGGGCCTTTGTAGGAATTTCGAGATAAAAAGTACCCTATGTGCTATTCCCGGTATTTTTCTACCCGTATACCAAATTTAATCGAAATCCGTCCAGTAGATTTTGCATGATTGAATAAGTAACATCCTCACAAACTCACATCCAAACTATTGCATTGATAATATTAGAAGAATTCGTCCCTATAGTTGATTCTTCACCTCATTATAATTCCATATATTCAAAGTTAATTCGTCATTTCTATAAACAGTACCTAATTGTTGTAGATTTGCCACCCAATTTTGTACAACGAGAGACGAATTTACACACAGTTTTTAGGTGACGAATTTACACAAAGTTTTTAGGTGACGAATTTACACCAAGTTTTTAGGTGACGAATTAACACAAACTTTTAAGGGGACTAATTTACTTAGGGGACCAATCTACAATAACGCCTGTTTCCGGATTGATAGAGACAAAGGATTTCTACTTACTACGATCCTTAGCCACTTAACTCCAGTGTGCCTCCGCCCTAACCTAACGAAAATTAGTACTAATCACCTCACAGTATTAAAATCGCAATATTTATTTATTACACCACCAATTTTGAGGCCCCTAAATAATTAATTAAGATGTTTCGTCATAAATACTAATTTTAAGGCCCTTTTTACTTTGGAAGAAAGTCCTTTTCACATTTCAGAGAGATAGAGTAAAAATAAATATGATTTTTGATATTGTATTTAATATGGACGTGTAATGTTGTTGTTTGTTACGCTTTATCTACTGAACCAATCTTCCTGAAATTTCGCATACACATAGAAGTATTGAAAAGGAAATAGGGTACCTTTCATTCTGGGAAAAAAACTCTGTTCCCGTGGGACACTCACGCGGGCGAAGCCGCGGTCAAGAGCTGATTATATCATGAAGAGGAAGTGTTTGTACGTTTGTGAGTTTGTTTGTAGGTGGTAATCTACGGAACTACTGAACCGATTTCAAAAATTCTTTCACCAATAGGAAGCTACATTATGCCTGAG
Organism: Ephestia elutella; assembly: GCA_018467065.1. Taxonomy (NCBI): domain Eukaryota; kingdom Metazoa; phylum Arthropoda; class Insecta; order Lepidoptera; family Pyralidae; genus Ephestia; species Ephestia elutella. The sequence goes on from CM031593.1 coordinate 7,116,902, forward strand.
TGGCATAGGCTACAATTTATGTATGTACCTCCCGAGCGAAGCCGGGGCCGGGCGCTAGTCCTAACTAGGGTGGAAATATGGATTTTTCTGTCGAGTCAGTGACCACGGGCCCCTAAAAAGGCGAAACTAATAATAGTATTGCTCAGTTAGTATCATTAATCTCAACCCCAGAGTGGGGTAGCTGCGACATATTGGAATAAGAGCTTTTCTTGGTCGCTTTGCGTGTTGTCTAGCTTTTGGGAAAAGTTGCAATAAATAAAATATACATAAAGTCCCTTTATTCATAACTAGCTTTCGCCCGCGGCTTCGCCCGCGTGAATTTCCCACGGGAACAGTGCTTTTTCCCGGGATGAAAGGTACCCTATGTCCTTCTCTGTACTTCCAGCTATGTGTATGCAAAATTTTAGGAAGATTGGTTCAGTAGATAAAGCGTGAAGAGGTAACAAACAAACTCACTTTCGCATTTATAATATTAGTTACGATAGTTAGGATTAGGATATAGTCCTATTATGTAAACAATCTTACCATGTCTTTTTATGATTTTACAACAATATAAATTAAAATAGACTTGTTAGGAAATTACTTTCGTGGTTAATAAATGTTTTACTTTAGAATGTTTAGGTTTGAACTAATATTTGATTTATTTTCAACAAAATTCAACAAAAATTACTGTGAAGATTGTTTACATAATAGAAAAATTAAGAAAAAATGGAGTTAACGTATGTATGTATATATTATCATCACGCGTTTTTCCCGTGGAGGTAGGCAGAGACTAGCGATGTCCACTTGCTACGATCCTTACAGATCTCTCTTGCTTCCTCTACACTCATCACTCTCTTCATACATGCTCTCCGGTTATGGGTGCTCCTAATATCTCCCTTTTTAAGGAGGTATGCAATCTGGTCGCAGTGCGTTCAATAAATAAAGAATACCTCATATATGTATATGTTACCGGCCAAACCCGATTTCAGGATAAACTCGTTTGGTCTAGGCTAAACTAGTTCTTCCTATACGCGATAGGATAAAAGCCTAGACGAAACTAGTTTGTCCTAAACCCGATAGGATAAACCAGTTTAGGCTAGGCTAAACTAGTTGATCCTGATATAAATACGCCATTCCAGGATAAACTGGTATGGCATCCTAACTAATATTATAAATGCGAAAGTGAGTTTGTTTGTTTCATGGTTTGTTTGTAACCTCTTCACGCTTTATCTTCTGAACCAATCTTCCTAAAGTTTCGCATCCACATAGCTGGAAGTACAGAGAAGGACATAGGGTACCTTTCATCCCGGGAAAAAGCACTGTTCCTGTGGGAAATTCACGCGGGCGAAAGCTAGTAGTCTATATTTATTTAAACTTAATTGTTTACACATTTATATTATTTATAAGTATTTATAACGATAAATCTTTGATTGGCTCATTTTTTTGAAACAATAATAATAGCACAAAAAATATATACATACACGCATACACACACGCACACACACACATACCTAATACATTATTACACACGCGGCCGAGAGCCGTTCGCAGCAATAGCAGATGCATTTTATTTTGTATATAATTTAGTTTACTTTCATATTTTTATTATACTTGCTACTATTGTGAAAATTCCCAAAAAACAGAATTTTTCTGGTTTGGGAATTACTGTATTCAATTTAATACCACAAACTTACCTAATGTTTCTCTATACACTGTTTCAATCTAGTAAATAAGTCAAGCCACCTACTCACAGTCGTGTCTGCGGCTCCGTCACAAGGCTACCTACCATTCGAGATACAGGTTTATTCCTAGTTCGATGGTGGGTTGCTGAGTGCCGCCGAGCCAATGCATTGCTGGTCTGGCTTCAATACTAAAATGTAATACCTACTTATGAAAACTTTGTTTTGAAACATGTCAATAAATTTCTTTTTATTTTTTTTTTTATTTTTTTACATACAAAAGTACAGTACAAAAGGTGGACTTAATGCTAAAAGCATTGTTTGACAGTCAAATCTTAGGGTTGATACATTTTAGGATACCTATAAAGCCAAAATAAATAGATACTCATAAAATGCTCTGTAATCGGGAAAACAATCATTTTATTAAAACGATAAAGATTCATCGTTAAAACTAATGGACGATTGGTAGTACACACAATCAAATCATAACAATAACTTGATGTTGTCAATATTCTGTCCCCCAGTTTTTGAATAAACAGTTGATCCGCCACAGACGGACATACAACCCCTATATACGATCTCGGGAGATCTTGGGAAACTGGAGCGAAGTCACGCGCTGGTATTTGTTTTGCTTATAGAGCAATGCACGATTGCACCCGGCTATGGCAAGGCTACGGTAAGCTTAAAGGAAATAGGGATGCCTGGGTAAAATATATAAATACGTGTGAATCCTAATACCCTAATGCTAATCCATACTAATATTATAAATGCGAATGTTTGGATGTGAGTTTGTGAGTTTGTGAGGATGTTTGTTACTCAATCACGCAAAATCTACTGGACGGATTTCGATGAAATTTGGTACACGGGTAGAAAAATACCAGGAATCGCAAATATGGGTATATTGTATATAACTTTTTATCCCGAAATTCCCACGGGAGCGAAGCCCCGGGGCGCAGCTAGTATCAATTTTGGTGCCAAATTGAATCCTGCATATGAAGCACATATTTCAAATAAATTTGAATAAAATTCATAAGTGCTTGTTTTAATACAAAACAGCCGAGTCAGGATTTCCCAATTTTTTTATCCCAATTTCATACATGTGAAACCGCTTTTTGGCCCATTGTGCAGCACAATGTAGTTTGATTGACCCTTTATATGATTAATCATATTTTGGACGATATTTTGAGGTGAGTGATTCGGAGTTCTGCGAAAAATCCCTTTTATCCGACGCTGAAAGAGCGGTTATGTATGGCAGAAGGATGAAGAATCGAATTTAATAAGTAATTTTTTTTTTACCGAATGCAAAACTTCGCAGATAAAATATGCTTTTAGAATGTGTAAGGTAATTTAAAGATCAGAATTTTTTGTTTCTTATAAACTGCCCGTGGCAAAAAGTATCTTCTAAGAAAAACGACGCGTTTTCTTGTGTGGTTTTCATACAAACTTTCACACCCAATCTCAAACTCAACCCTTGGGGGTAAATTTGACCCGGATTCCTCCAAATATCATCACAATCTGTGGTATACTGCGATGAAGTAACTGACATAGCCCGCAGATTCGCCAAACTTAAGTGGCAGTGGGCGGGGCACATAGCTCGTAGAACAGATAGCCGTTGGGGCAGGAAAGTTCTCGAGTGGCGACCACGAACCGGAAAACGTAGTGTTGGCAGGCCTCCCACTCGGCGGACCGACGACCTGGTGAAGGTCGCGGGTTGCGCATGGATGCGGGCAGCGCAGGACCGGTCAACGTGGAAATGTTTGGGGGAGGCCTTTGTCTAGACAGTGGACGTCTTTCGGCTGAGAGAGAGAGATACTGCGATGAAAGCGTTGCAGACAAACTTTCCGATCAATCATCATCATCAATACATATACATACATACATACATATTATCACGCCTTTTTCTCGTGGGGGTAGGCAGAGACTAGCGATTTCCACCTGCTACGATCCTTACAGATCTCTCTTGCTTCCTCTACACTCATCACTCTCTTCATACATGCTCTCCGGTTATGGGTGCTCCAATACATATAATAAAACTGTAACTGGTCTGTGTCTGTACATAGAAGATTTTGAAGAAACAACCCATGAGGGGTCTTCATGGGGCCAAAAGAAGCCAAAACTATTTTTTGTAGAATTTTTGTCTGTGTTTCTGTTTGTCTGTTTGTACGCGCATCACGCAAAAACTACTGGACCAAATTTGATGCGGTTTTCACTGTTGTATTGTTGAAGGTCTAACTTAAAATCTGGCGTAGGTTTCATCTTGATACGCCGCTGAGAACCTGAAATACGCGCGGACGAAGTCGCGGGCACAGGCTAGTTTGCTTATAAGAGAAGTGAGGAGGCAAAATAACTCGATTCTGTCATGGGCAAATGTGTGTATGTGTGTTACTGATTACGAATGAAACTTTAATTAATTTCGACATAATTAACCCCTACAATGACCACTGAAATCATACGGTGTAAAATTGGCGCCAAATTGCAAATTCATTTCGTTACAATGTTTTATGCAAGACTTGGCGGGGATTTTACCTATGTGTAAATCTATACTTCTTTTTACACGACTGACCAAAAAGGGAGTGTTATGTTTTCAGGGTTCATGTATGTAAGTTTCTTTATTCCACCATAAGTCCTGAACGGCTGAACAGATTTTCATGTGAGAGGTATTTTTAGATTCCTTGCATTCCTCCGAGTGACATAGGCTATGTGAGTTTAGGGTTGCTAAGCGTCCGGATAAAGCCGGACATAGGTAGGCTTTTTGATTGCGTGTCCGGCCAAAATAAACGGTGTCCGGCCTGTCCGGCTTTTGTTAGGCTTTTTATATATTTTTTTGCAAACGTACGGTTTTGTCGTACCGTCGTCGTACCTATTTATACTGAGACAAAATCCTCAATAATGTATGGTGTCCGGCCTTTCTACCCAAATGTCCGGCCAAACTGGCTGGTCTGTCCGGCTATTAGGTTTGGCGACCTGGCAACCCTATGTGAGTTCAACTCACTATGTCACTCGGAAAATAAAAACACGACTGTCAACTCACTGAGTTGTCAGTCGTGTTTTTATTTTTTTAATAATTAGCTTGTTTTACCTAGCCTATTGACACATGGGTAGTTATGTACTATTGATGAATCCCACTGCTGGACAAAGGCCTTCCCTTTCTCGTTCCAAGCTTGGCTTTTGTGGAAGTAGAAAATCTAAACATATAATAAAACTGTATGTGGTCTATGAATGTACTATACATAGAACATGTACTATAAATGTTAAAGTGTCTTTACTTGATAGAGCCAATTTTTTTTTTAATTCTTAAATAAATACATTTTGACTTCTATTGGCCCATAATTGACCCCTATAAATTTGTTCTTACTTTCTTAGTTCACACATAGAGTTACAGTTTTATTATTAATATACTCACATGTGTTGTTTAGCCGGGAATCACCACCACCACCACCGTACCACCCGCCTTAAGCAGAAGTACCACCCCCACCACCTTGATGGCTGGTGTTCAACCACCGCTCGTTTTTCGCGCAGCTTTTTACTGCGCTGTACTAAAATATGAAATAAACTTCCTTCAGCGGTGTTCCCGAATATGTTCGACATTGGGGCCTTCAAGAAAAGAGCCTATCGCTTTCTCAAAAAGTCGGCAACGCATCAGTGATCTTCTTAGGGTCATTGGTGTCTATGGACTGCGGTGTTGCTTACCATCAGGCAACCCGCATGCTCGTTTGCCTACTATTCTATATATAAAAAAAAACATAATTACTATTCCTTAAGTTAATTTTAAATTAATGTTGCTCTATATACTCCTAAGTAGACCCTGCATACTCCCAAAAATGACCACCATAATTGAGTTCTAAGATTACAAAGCGACAGATGTCGAATTGACTTAATGTTCTTTACAAAGAACAAAATAAATGTCATCACTACGTTCTAAGGTTTCAACGACGATTTTTAGAGAATGCTACATGATTTTTGTTAAAACAAATATTGTTCGTAATTAAAATAAGTTTTTTATGCACTAACTCACATTTTCTTTTTTCTTGTTTAGGAGGATATATTTATTTTCACAAAAAGCCAATAAGCCAATTGAATCAACCATCTGTTTACAATCAGTCGGATTGACACGGCTTTCGGCAACGATTTTGTTTCTAATATTAGTTTGGGGTCCAAAATGGTGACTGACAAATCTTCATGTAATTGTTGGGATGCCATATGCTGCTCACTACGCACTGTACGGAAAAACGACGCGTTTTTTTACTTAGGACGGCAAACAAGTAAGCGGGTCACCTGATGGTATGCAACTGCAAAACCAGAGGTGTGACAAGAGTGTTGCTGGCCTTTCAAGAAAACCCTCTCGTTTTTTAAAGTTTGCATTCGTATCGGTTTGATGATACCACCACCGCAGTAAATTTTATTTTGCTGTGTACGTAAAATCGGCGTGTTTCAGTCTAATGTGTCAATTAAACAAAGTATAGTCTGCTTTAATCAGAGTCTATCAAATGTGTAAATTTTTACAACTAGTCAATTTGCCAAACACTTCTTGCCTTATTATCGTTGTTTCTAATAATTTCTCCTTTCTTTAACCATACTCCTTCCTTTCTAATTGGTCTAGCTCCTACACACACAATTATAGGACGGAATTATATTAAATTTAGTAAAGGTAGGTAGAGTAATTACTAGAATAATATACTTTTCATCCCGAAAATCCCAAACTTGGAGCATATAATAGATGACAATATCGCAGCGTTTCCTTGATACAGTGCGTACCAAAAAATCCGTAAAATCTAAAACAAGCCACATTCGAAATTGGGGTCCATTATGCCTCGTCATCTAACTAACGAAATAGATTGAGCCGTGAAACAGTTCGGTCGCAAATAGGCACAGATTTCATAATAGTTGCTTCGTGCAACAATCAAGAGTGGGGTTGGAAGTGGTCTTGTTAATTTGTTTTTTAGATGAATATCGGTAGGCGGTTGCATTTTGAATACAAAAATCCTGACTTTTTGTGATGGTTTTTTTAACCTCTGCCTGCATCTGTATTCCCGAGCACACACAACCTGACTCTCTTCAAAACCAGAGTGAATAGGCTGCTTCTGGGTAAGCTTGCTACATCGTAGACCTCATCTCTGTCCTCGGGCAAGATTGTGGTCAAGAGCAAACCCATCTTTTATATAAAAAAAATACCTAAGGATGCATGTATGCAGTTTTTGACTTACTTTTTATTTAAACAAGCATTTATTTAGCTTTAGTACCTCTCCTGGTGTCTGTCTGTCTGTAAACTAATCTTGTCTTTATTGATATAGATGTGTTAGGTATTCTTAGATTCCTTGGGGGAGACCTTTACCCAGTAGTCGGACGAGACAGGTTAAAAAAATATATTTTTGCGTTAATAGTAAAATATAGGTAAATATTAAAAAGATTAATCCCCCAATTCATTTAATTTAAATATATTTAATGCGTTTTATGAGTAGCTATAATCTAATTTTAGGTTGTTAAGGTTTAATTTCAATTCAGAAATATACAAAACGAATATAGGTACCTAGTATTACATTAAAAAAACGTTTTAGATCGCTTGTAAATTAAAAAGAGAAAATTTTTGAATGAAATAAAATCTATTTGCGATATATGTTAAGTGAAACACATTAGGCCCTGTTCGACATGTCAATTTACTTTTTAGGGTTCCGTACCTCTAAAGGTAAAAAACCCCTTGTACAAAAGTGCTTACTAACAATTAAAAAAAAATTCAAACATAACCTTCGTCTTATTTTTCAAACGGTTTTAGGGTCCGTACCTGAAAAGGTAAAAACCTTTATAAAAAGTGCTTATCTAACCCTTGTTTGATTGCTTCATCTTTATTTGTAATTTATGTAAGTATATATATTTATAGGTACGGATATTATTGTGTTTATTTGTATTATATAATTGGATGACTGATGGCCGCCATGTTGTTTACGTCGACCGCGCCCTTATAAGCAATTGCGTAGTGTCGATTCGCCCATTTGCCGGTCGTTCGTCGGAGCGTGAACATCTCCCATAAGGACAGTGCAAGTGCTATTTTTTTGTGTTTTTGCTATTTTTGTTGCGATTGTTTATTTTTCAATATTTTTGATTGATTTTTCTTGTATTAAATTATTTTGTAGTGGTTAATGTTTTTTTTTATTTTATTCTGCTTCGGAAAGCTAATTTCAGAAGTGGGATAGGCTCTGTGCCTACTTAGTTTGTTAAATTTGCCTACTTAGTTTGTTAAATTATACGAAAAATAAACAATCGCTAGTTTTGTGTCGACATGCCTCGATCATCTCGTTCGCGTAGCCATTCAGTGGAAGTGTCGCGTAAAAAATCAAAGCACAAGTCGCGACGGCGGTCCCGTCGTGATTCGCGCTCTCGATCGCGTCACAGTAGACACCATAGTGAGGGTAGTTCCGTAAAACAAACGTTGGACACCATAATTTCGAGATTAAATGCCGTTGAGGAAAGTTCCGCGCATGCGTCTCATACCCCACTACCTCGAGATGATCGCGACACGTCTCATCGAGAAGACAGTACTAGCGTAAGTCGTGTAAAATCTCACAAATATTATGTGTCAAACTTCGACCCGTCAATCCATGATTTTGAAGTCTGGTGTAATGAAGTGGAGCGTGCCCAATTGTCGAATAATTGGGACGATTTGGAATGTCTTTCGCGGGTAGCAGCCTGCCTTAAAGGAGACGCAAAAACATGGCTTGACGAGTGGACAACTAATGATCGTTCGTGGTCTAATTTCAAAAAGGATTTTGAGTCACTCTGTCCGCGTAAAATAAACCATGCGAGTATACTTTTTGACGTTATGAACACGACATCTGATCAGTTTCCAACGTACGCCGAGTACGCTCGACGGTCGTTATTGTGCTTACGTATCGTTAAAGGGGTGAGCGATGATCTGATAGTTCAAATTATAATACGCGGCATCGACGATGCAAATGTTAAGGCGGCGGCCACAAACGCCAACTTAACAACCAGTAGTTTAGTTTCTTTCCTAGCCATTTATTTAAAACCCAACAGTGGCAAAGTAGAAAATCGTGCTTCTACTTCCAATAGTTCTTCTAATAAAAGACGAAGCGAGTCTTCGAATAAAATCAAGTGTTACCAATGTAACCAATTTGGGCATACTCGAAATAACTGTCTATCAGAGGATTATCAATAAGACGTTACGTTATGAAGGTTTATCGAAGCTGGTCTATATCGATGATGTGCTTTTGATGCATGACTATCAGTGACTGATTAAAACTGTTACGTTCCGTTTTAGAAGTTCTTACCGAAGCCGGATTTTCGATAAACATTCTTACGAATGTTACACTACGAATGCTAGCACTTACGTGCTCATTTCTTACAACAGAAATAGAATATTTGGGCCGAGTTATAGGTCATGGTCAGGTTAGACCGAGTGTCAAAAAAAATAGAAGCGCTCAAGAATGTACCAGCCCCAAGCAAAGTCAAACAGGTCCGACAATTGCTAGGACTAGCGGGCTATTTCCGGCGTTACATTATGGACTACGCGACAAAAACTGCAAGTATTTCACGTCTTACAAAAAAAGATGTTAAATTTGAATGGGGACCTGAACAGGAAAACGTTAGATGTGAACTCATAAATGTTTTAACTAGTGAACCAGTACTTGCAATTTTTGACGCGAACTTACCTACTGAGCTTCACACGGACGCCAGTAGTGCGGGGTACGGGGCAGTATTTATGCAGGTGCACAGCGATGGTAACAAAAGGGTGGTAGCTTATTTCAGTAAGGTCACACAAGGCGCTGAAAGCAGGTACCACTCCTATGAATTGGAGACGCTGGCGGTCGTCAGTGCACTTCAGCATTTTAGACATTATCTTATCGGTGTTCAGTTCAAAATTATCACAGACTGTAATGCTCTGAAGGCCACCGAGCGCAAAAAGGACCTGCTTCCATGCATTGCACGCTGGTTGATTTACCTGCAGGATTTTAATTTTACAATTGACTATAGAAATGGCGTGGCAAATGTGGCAATGGCCCACGCAGATTACTTGACCAGTAATCCACCAGTGGCACAGGTAAATCACATAGATAGACCTCTCAACTGGGCACAGATTGCCCAGGCCGCTGATGGTGAGACGCAGGATCTTATTACAAAGCTATCTGAAGGTAGTCTGGATGCGCAACGTTACGTGACTCGGAACAACTTGCTTTACTACCGTTATTCACCTACTGGTGAGGAGACTCGTCTCCTTTGTTTTATTCCCAAGGGCCATCGCCTTAGCTTGCTGCGCATCTTTCACGATGAGCATAGCCATGTGGGAGTTGACAAATCTTTGGATTTGATAACAAAACACTTCTGGTTCCCAGGTATAAAGCAATTTGTTCAAAAGTACGTTTCGCATTGTCTGACTTGTATCTCAAGAAAACGAGTACCCAGGGCTCCCCATCAGCCGATAACTTCTTGGGAGAAACCCAATATCCCATTCAACACAATTCATGTTGATGTGTTTGGTCCGTTACCTATTCCTAATGGGTTTAAATTCGAATTCGTGCTGGTAGATTCCTTCACGAAGTTTTGCCTTCTTTATCCCATCACCCACCAAGACACTAATGAGCTGAGACGTGTTTTCGACAACGCGATTTCTTTGTTTGGTGCTCCTAAACTGGTAGTGTGTGATCGGGGCCGTATGTTTGAGGCTTCTAGCTTTACTAATTGGCTCACTGACTTGGGCTGTGATATACACTACATCACGCCGGAGATGCACAATGCCAACGGCCAGGCTGAAAGGTACATTCGTACAGTTCTGAACCTTATTCGTGTGGATTGTAGCAAAAATGCTTTATGGTCTAATAGTATTTGCAAGATCCAATTAACCTTGAATATCACCAAGCAAAAGACCACCCAGTTCTCTCCACTGAACTTATTAGTGGGTATTGACGCCATGACTCCAGTACTACAGACCTTGGTTCGAGACGTGGCAATTGAAAACGCGCACCCAAACCGGGAAGCGTGGCTCGAAATTTGCAGAAGTCGCGCTAACAAGTTGCTTGAGGAGAACCAGCATGCTCAGGATTCCCGTGTGAATCGCAATCGACACCCACCTAAAACGTTTAAAGTGAATGACCTAGTATTTGTCATCAAATATTCACAATCCACGGGAAAACTGGACCCTGGTATGAGAGGACCTTACAGGGTTACGAAAGCTCTACAGAGCGATCGTTATCAGCTCAAGTTGTTGAGTGGTGCCCGTGGGAAGACAACCCAGGCAGCAGCGCAATATATGGTCATGTGGAAAGGGGAATGGTGTCCCGATAGCTGTGCCGCCTTCTTTGAAAGTGAGTTTAATTTCATTTCATTTGTGTGTTACAGCTATGTCCTAGTTCTCTAGGGTATGCAGCTGTAAGGCGGGCAGGCACTTGTGCTGCTGAGAGGCTTGAGAGCCTCTGTTGCTGCAGATGGGCATGCACGTTGCCTGTCTGGTCGACGCGAGTCGTCGTGCTGTGGACCGGGAGCCGGATGGCCTCCGTCCAGTTCGTGTCATGGACGAATGTCCTACACACGGTGGGACGTGCGAGATACTGTCTCCGTCCAGTTCGTGTCATGGACGAATGTCCTACACACGGTGGGACGTGCGAGATACTGTCTCCGTCCAGTTCGTGTCATGGACGAATGTCCTACACACGGTGGGACGTGCGAGATACTATCTCCGTCCAGTTCGTGTCATGGACGAATGTCCTACACACGGTGGGACGTGCGAGACACTGTCTCCGTCCAGTTCGTGTCATGGACGAGCGTCCTACACACGGTGGGACAAGCGTCATACTGCCTCTGTCCGGTGTCATGGGCAATGCTGGCGATGCACCATCCCGCCTCTGCCCTAAACACGTGGGGTTTACGATCGTATAGGCTTATTTAGCTAGCCAAAACTTTAGAGCACTGCAGCAGTGTTATAATGATAGAAGATGGATGAAATGTTTTGTGTGCATTTATTTTGCAAGTGAACTTGTAGCTCAGGCACGGACGTATGATCATTTTTTTTGAAGTGATGATATGTCTGTGAAATAGGCAGTACATAAATGTATGTGAATGTGTGTTGCTGAGTGTTATTTTTGAAAGAGGGCCTTGAATGTGTCTGTATGAAAGGATAGGCAATTTTGTTTTATCTCGCCACTAATGTCCTCAATATTTCCGTAGATAACGAAGACGATGATGCTGGTTCTTCATCCGACAATGTGGCGGACTTAGTGGATGGGCCAGGCGACCAGGTGCTCGGGGACGAAGCACAGTCAGGAGAGGCCGAATTGGATGACTGATGGCCGCCATGTTGTTTACGTCGACCGCGCCCTTATAAGCAATTGCGTAGTGTCGATTCGCCCATTTGCCGGTCGTTCGTCGGAGCGTGAACATCTCCCATAAGGACAGTGCAAGTGCTATTTTTTTGTGTTTTTGCTATTTTTGTTGCGATTGTTTATTTTTCAATATTTTTGATTGATTTTTCTTGTATTAAATTATTTTGTAGTGGTTAATGTTTTTTTTTATTTTATTCTGCTTCGGAAAGCTAATTATATGTTTATTAATTTACTTATTTACGTAGCATCTTTATATGTGTCTGTTTAATTTGCCAATAATTAATTTGTATAATAAAATTTATTTACACCCACATGAACTCTCTGCTCAACCCTGAGATTTGACTGTCAGACAATGCTTTTAGCATTAAGTCCACCTTTTGTACTGTACTTTTGTATGTGTGTACAATAAAGTTTAAATAAAATAATTAAATAAAAATTTAGAAAAAAAAAAATACATCTGTCTTATTTTCCAAACGGTTTTTTTCCCATCTGTCCAATCTATCAATTGAGTCGATTCGATACTCTGAATGGTTTTGATTGGCCGAGGACCCCAGCGTAGTTTTTTTAATTGAATTAATAAGTTTCGATAGAGGACACGATGAGGGCCTATTTACAACAATTTATTTATTGTAACAAGTACCTACTTATTAATACGAGTACCTACTAAGTGATTTTCAAAAAGTTAACATGTATAGTGAAGTTAGTTACGGACAATTAGCCCAAGTTTACTAGCATTTTAAACTAGTTTTAATTGCATGCGGAAAATGTGTAATGTACGGACAATTAGCCCAAGTTTTTTGGGCAGTCGCAATAAAGTGTCAAACAGACATATAACTCATTCGATCGACATATTTACGCCACTGAAATGCCGAAATACATTTACATAACTCTTCATTTGGCATAAACTGCTCCCTGCAGTAACCGATCACCCATCGCGTTACGGACACGCCCAATGTCGCTTAACCCTCACAACACTTAAGCATATTAAAGTTCTCAACATCCCGCGAAAAATGTAATGTAAACAAGTAAGCCAAGATTCTAATTCAGAACGAAAATTGCGATTTTAAAAGAACAAATGTCCCATTTATGGAACACACGAAATTTTTATTTAAAAAAATATTATGCTATTTTTTTGACTTCTAAATATAAAAGACAGATATATTCATAGACTTAATTTCATACTTAAATTACTGTACTTTGTACAAATTCATGATACAAATTATTTGTAAGGTTACAATGAATAGGCTTATTGTTATTACGAATGATGATCGGATACACGGCCCACAAGAAAAAACATATTAAGGAAAAGGAAACGATACTAAAGGAAACGTAATAATGAGGCCGATAATAATTACATTGTTATAATTATCTTATTATTAGGCGCTAGCTTGTGCCCGCGAACTTCGTCCGCGCGAAATATACTATTGTTAATATCTCGGGTTCTAAATGACGTATCAAGATGATACCTACGCCAGATTTTAAGTTAGACCTTCAACAATACAACTGTGAACACCGCATCAAATGTCGTCCAGTAGTTTTTGCCTGATGCGCATACAAACATACAGATAAAAATTAAAAAAAAATTGTTTTGGCTTTTACTGGCTTTTATAAATATATATCCTCATGTACTTGTACAGACACAGACCAGTTACAGTTTTATTATATGTATGTATTGTTGATTATTTGTTTTAGTAGAAGTAGTTTCTTCTGTTACGCTTTCACGATGAAACCGCAGGATATCGGAATTCAGGCAAGTTTCTATTTTTGTTTGCATGTGCGGTTAAGTCTTCGAAACCCTGTGGAAGTATTTCGCTGTTATATAAACGAGTTGCTATTTTTAATTTTACCATATTGAAAACACAAACTAGCTAGATTCTAAGTTTTGTGTATGCGTTGATCCAATACCATATCCTTCAAACCATCATGATGGGAAAGATTACTGGAAAGCGTAGAGTGGGAGGACGGAAGATGTTTTGGCTCAGGAACATCAGAGAGTGGACGGGAATCAAAATAGTGGAACAACTGTTTAGACTGGCTTTGAACAAGGCTAAATTTAAGGAGCTGACTGCCAATATTCAGTGATGAATAGGCACATGAAGAGGAAGAAGAAGTATGCGTTGATGAAGAATATTTGTAAATTCATCATATCAAGCTTTATACTTAGATTTTATCACAGATATCTGACCTTTTTGTATTGCTGCAGCACACACTTATTTTTTCGTTTATTTTTTGTTGTTTTGTTATCTATTTTATTTTAATTCGTTGTATGAAACTGTATGTGTTGTTGTGGCTGCAAATAAAGTTTTTTAGCTATCTTGTCTATCTATATATCTTTTTCACGCTTTTTAAGATGAGCTGTAATTTGTACATACAAGTGATAAGTCAAGTATTTGTATTAGTTTTGAACCCTTCGCCTCTGGAGTAGCGGACGGGCGTTTACTTCACAAAGTTGGTCCTTTTTTCTGCAACAATAAATTTTCGGAACTTGGCTCTTAAACTACCGTGCGCTGCGATCTCAAGGGTGTCACCCTACTGGTCGTTTTTGGACAAACTGTGTGTAAGCACGACAAGGGGAGGAATTATAATTCGATTTTAAGGCTATTATGTCCAAGATGAATGTCTAAGGGACAAGATGTACCTACAAGTAGATTATGTTAGCTACAAAAACTTATTTCAAAGTTAATGTTACATTAAATCTTTCTCAACATTAGGGCTGAAGTATTTAACTTAAACTGCAACTTGGCGATGTACTTAATCAATCAATCAAACAATATTTATTTGCAAGAATACAGAACATAACAATAATAAGAAAACATAGAATGTGAATGAAGAGAAGCATCTCTTCCCGCGCAGATTGTAAAAGTCAATCGAGGGAAAGGGCTTTAAACTGGGGATTCCTCCACTCATAGGCGATGGCCTAGCAACCTGTCACTATACCTGAATCTTCATTCCATCAGAGACCCCACTATTTAGCTAAGCGTGGCCTCTGAGTCTCACGTCTCTAGGCTCTGTCTATCCCGTAAGGGAAAAAATAAATAAATACGTGATTCTATGTATGTAAGAATACAGTTCAAGATGTTGTGTATGTTTAATGCACTTAACATGGACGATAACTATTAGGAATTGACGTATGCTTCTTAAAAGTTTTAAAATCATAGTATGTATTTTACGCCAGCGAATACGCATAAAAATCGGTCGTTTATTTGTTGTAACGTATGTCTATACATTTTCCCCATCAATTTAACTTAATTAATTGATAACAATCAGGGACCGAGGGCTAACCGGACTGTTTTTGTAAAATAAATTACACTACAACACTTTCTTCGCTCTAAAACATAAAAAAAACAAGTCGACTTGAGGTAGATTCGCTTCGTTGAGTGCAAATGCCCCCGATCCCCAGACCATAACGACAGACGGCCAGTCCTTCTCAAGGGACATAATTCATGCATTTTTAAAACACATCTGAGACATAAAAATAAGCAAATGCAAGACTTGACTTGGCTGTGTGCACTTATATCCTTTTGCTAAAGACAAAACTTGAGAAAAATAAATTTGGTATTCTGTTCCATGTTTGAATTTTGCCGCACAATTTTCATGTATGGGACTGGCTGGCCGTAGTCGTCAATTCGTCTGAGAAAAAGTTTAGTATTCCACTTATGAATTTTGGCGCTATGTTTTTTTATTGTTTGTCAAATGATGGATACCAAACCCGCAAAAAAAAATGATCATTTTTAATGTACAAACAAATATGTACAAGATTGGGCCACAGTCCTACTTTTTTATGTCTTTGTACACATTTTTAAGAATTTTATTACAATACTAGCTGTCGCTTGCGGCTTCGCCCGCGTGAGTTTCGCTTAGATGAAAAATCTTTTTGTGTTCCAAACTGTAGTAACCTAAACTCCAGTACTCAACATTGCAGCCATTTGGTTATTCCGTGTCCCGCGGGAATATATGTTGATAAATGGGAACAAATGTTCCAAATCTTCAATATTTATACGTCAGTAGAAAATGCTCATCAGGTTGAACGACTTTTGCTAAGGCGCCATTTCCATATATGTAATAGTGTAGCTGGTCTCTTGGAGTTCTTCATCAGATGATCCTGATCTTCGATTTTTATACGTCAACAGAAAATGCTCATCAGGTTGAACGACTTTTGCTAAGGCGCCATTTCCATTTATTTTATAGAGTAGCTGGTCTCTTACCCTCTTATTCATAAAAAAGTTAACGAACATTTTAGTTAAAATAGGTTTTGTCCTTATCTCTCGTTCCAATATTTGAAATTGAAAGAACGAGACAAAACATATTTTAACTAAAACGTTCGTTAACTTTTTTATGAATAAGACGGTTAGAGTTCTTCATCAGATGTTCCAAAATCTTAAATCTTTATACGTCAGCAGAAAATGCTCATCAGGTTGAACGACTTTTGCTAAGGCGCTATTTCCATATTTCTTATAGTTTAGCTGTTCTGTTAAGGTCCTTCATCAGATGTTCCAGTTTTCAAAATCAATTATAGCCTATATGTTGCCCAGACTTAATAGCTATACATCAAAAAAAGTTTCATTCAAATCCGTCCAGTAGTTTTTGAGTGAAACGCGTACATACATACAGACAGACAGACAAGAAATTCCAAAAAATTTTTTTTGCTTTCTATTATTCTTTTTAAGTGTCCCTCTATCCATTTCAGTCAAAAATAATAAATGTACAGACAAAATATTTTTACTGTTTTATTATATGTATAGATTTCGCTCAGTGCAATAAAATTAACGCTGACTGATTGGTATATCAACCACTATCAACGCACCGAAACCGCTGAACGTAGAATCTTGGAATTTTGCAGAGATATAGCGTACTCACGTACTAAGAAAGGAATTTTGGAAATTCCACCACTAAGGGGGTAAAATAGTTAAAAAACAAAATTCACGCTGTCAAAGACGAGCTAAGCATATTTCTGTGGATCCAAATAGTGAAGGCCCATCCCTTCTTAGCAACCTAACCAATCCTAATCCTTACTTTTATTATAAATGCGAAAGTGAGTTTGTTATCTCTATACGCTTTATCTACTGAACCAATCTTCCTGAAATTTTGCATACACATATTTAAAAGTACTGAGAAGGACATAGGGTACCTTTCATCCCGGGAAAAAGCACTAAATTCACGCGGGCGAAGCCGCGGGCAAAAGCTAGTAGTGCAATAAAAGGCGAAAAAGACATAACTTTAAGAGACATTTTGAGAAAGGTCTAAGTAAACGTCATTGCAACACGACAGGCTTTCAAAACTCCGATGCTCGCTCCTAAGGGGTATAATTCATGCATGCTTAATACGCACTTCACTTAGGGTTGCCATCACTTAATCAATATCCTAATCTTAACTAATATTATAAATGCGAAAGTGAGTTTGTTCATTTATTTGTTTGTGACCTCTTCATGCTTTATCTACTGAACCAATCTTCCTGAAATTTCGCATACACATAGTTAGAAGTACTGAGAATCTATCATCTCAGGAAAAAGCACTGTTCCCGTGGGAAATTCACGCGGGCGAAGCCGCGGGCAAAAGTAGTAGTTTAGCTCGCGGCTTCCATAATATACTTTATTGTAACAATTATAATAAGCGGGACCGGGGACGCTGACGTGCTCGTGTTGGAGGCCAAAACTCACTTTGGGTCACTGAGCCCGGATAATACGTATGTAAGTATTATAATTATCTAGAGAAAATGAATGAGGATCGTGGCGTTAAATCAGCCTACCTGGGGAAAATGTCAGGAAGGCGCCCAGTCTGTCGCCCCAGATATCGCTGGAGAGACACTGTGGGGGCTGATCAGCGGGACCACCACCGCGCAAAATAGAAGTATATGGCGCTCTCTCGTTTCGGAGGCCAAGATCCACTTTGAGGTCACTGAGCCAGTGGAGTAGTAGTAAGTATTATAATAAGTCCATCAAACAAGTCTTCGCCCGCAGAAACCGCCTAACATCGCCTGACTGGCGCGTTCATAATATAAAAAAAGCCTTTTAAGAACTCCTTCCAGAACCTTTGCTGCTAAGCTAGAAGAAATCCCGGGAATCCCGGACGGGTGGCAGCCCTGACTGCACGTCTAGACACGTTTTACTATTATTGGCGACAGCGTTTTATTTCCGTGGGGGAATGCTGTTTAGTTATTTATCACCAACTACTTTTTTCTAATCGGTTAGTTATGTGAGTTCGTAGTTATTTATTCACAAACAATGGAAAATGTTTTTGAAATTACAACATTACATTAAAATAAAAAATACAATCTATACATATAATAAAACAGTAAAAATATTTTGTCTGTACATTTAATATTTTTGACTGAAATGGATAGAGGGAGACCTAAAAAGAACAATAGAAAGCAAAAAAAATTTTTTGGAATTTCTTGTCTGTCTGTCTGTCTGTCTGTCTGTCTGTCTGTCTGTCTGTCTGTCTGTATGTATGTACGCGTTTCACGCAAAAACTACTGGACGGATTTGAATGAAACTTTTTTTGTTGTATAGCTATTAAGCCTGGGCAACATATAGGCTATAATTCATTTTGAAAACTGGAACACCTGATGAAGAACCATAACGGAACAGCTAAACTATAAGAAATATGGAAATGGTGCCTTAACAAAAGTCGTTAAACCTGATGAGCATTTTCTGCCGACGTATAAAAATTGAAGATCTGGAACATCTGATGAAAAGCTCCAAGAGACCAGCTACACTATAACATATATGGAAATGGCGCCTTATCAAAAATCGTTAAACCTGATGAGCATTTTCTAATGACGAATAAAAATTGAAGATCTGGAACATCTGATGAAAAGCTCCAAGAGAGATTTTTCATCTAAGCGAAACTCACGCGGGCGAAGCCGCGGGCGACAGCTAGTTAGATATAAAGTTTAAAAACGTGAGGTCTAAAATAGCGTAGGATTTGTATATTTGCGACGTTTTTTTTACCCTACTGTCGCGAAGCCAGTCATGAAAAAAGCCATAATTTTTTTCGCGAAGCGAGCTTAACTTTTTTATTATTATTTAACAAGATAAATAAAAGAATATATATAATTTTATTATTTTTGATGACCCTTAGTAAACTCATAATTTTTTTTTGCGAAGCGAGCTTAACTTTTTTATTATTATTTAACTTAACAAGCTTAACTAAAATAATTTTATTATTTTCGGTTATCCTTAATTATTTCAGATTCTTTACTTGATCAAGCGTTTCAGCTCTCTCTCGATCAATATTCAAGTACTACGAAGACTATAATAAAGTACTAAGATTTATTTTTTACATCTTTTTTTTTCAAATTTAAAAGGCTTCCCAAACCTGAATTGCTACTCAGAAACTCCATTTTACGTTGAGGGTTAAAAATATAACAGCGTGGCAAATGAAACACTAGTGTTGGGATAACGCTGGCTTACAAGCAATCCCGTGCGGGATTAACCCGGTCCCGTCCGGTCGTATTAAGAAAACAAATTACACATTAATGTCCCATCGGTGTCGATATTACTCTGTTCGAGTCTTGCGTCTTTTTTTACACGACTGACCAAAAAAGGAGTGGTACGTTTTCAGGGTTCATGTATGTATGTAAGTTTCTTTATTCTTCCATGCTGGTCTGGGAGCAAAGAAAAAACATAGAATGTGCCAGCTGCTTCTCTTCCCGCCCAGATTGTAAAAGTAAATCGAGGGAAAGGGCTTTAAACTGGGGATTCCTCCACTCACAGGCGATGGGCAACCTGTCACTATACCTGAATCTCCATTCCATCAGAGAGCCCACTATTCAGCTAAGTGTGGCCCGAGTCTCACGACTCTTGGATCTGTCTACCCCGTAAAGGATAAAGACGTGATTCTATGTATGTATGTAAGTTTCTTTATTCCACCATAAGTCCTGAACGGCTGAACAGATTTTGATGTGAGAGGTATTTTTAGATTCCTTACATTCCTCCGAGTGACATAGGCTATGTGAGTTGTCAGTCGTGTTTTTTATTTTTTAATAATAATCTTGCATTTGCATTTTTTAATTGTATTTGCGATAAGCCCTCCTTTGCGGTCATTTATTTATGTATTTACTTTTGTTACTACGTTGTATGTTTTCTGTAAATCCATACTAATATTATAAATGCGAAAGTTTGGATGTGAGTTTGTGAGTTTGTGAATTTGTGAGTTTGTGAGGATGTTTGTTACTCAATCACGCAAAATCTACTGGACGGATTTCGATGAAATTTGGTACAGAGGTAGATAATGACCTGGAATAGCACATAGGCTACTTTTTATCCCGGGAAAAAGCACTGTTCCCGTGGGAAATTCACGCGGGCGAAGCCGCGGGCAAAAGCTAGTGGTGCAATAAAGTGTTGATCTATCTATCTATATATTTTTAGGGTTAGATTGATATCACACAAATTCAGTTAGCCCCAAAGTAAGTTCGAGACTTGTGTTAAGGGATTCTAACTCAACGATACTATATTTTATAACGAATACATATAGATAAACATCCAAGACCCGGGCCAATTTGAAAAAGGTCATTTTCCATCTTAACCCGACCGGGGATCGAACCCGGGACCTCCGGTGTGACAGTTCGGCGTGATGGGCTACGGAGGTCGTCAAATTGATCCTCTTTCCTTGCAATTTCCCATTTTATATGATTGATTATGATTTTTGATTGGTCCTTTATGAAAAAACTAGTTGCGCCCTAGGGCTTCGCTCCCGTGGGATTTTCGTGATAAAAAATTTCCTATGTGGTTGTCTAGATTTCATTCTACCGGTATACCAAATTTCATCTAAATCCGTCCAGTAAATGCGTGATTGAGTAACAATCCACATATGTTTGTTTGTTTGTAAACTCTTTACTGCACATACACACAAGAAAAATACAAAACATAGTGAAACAAAAAGAGAGGTGTACAATACAAACAACATACATATGCAAACTTTCGCATTTATAATATAAGTGGGATTAATTTCTCCCTGAAATTTCGCTCGTGTAAGAATTCCATTCCATTCGATGCTCTGTCCGCCATTGAGGCCATCGTGAAAAAAATTGATGCTAAAAAAAAAACTGTTGTCACACACAGTACAAACTCCATGGGAGACAAAGACGATGCCTCTAATATTTTGACGCAACATTTTTCTCGATGATTCCCTATAAAATCAAATCATGTGATAGACGGATTTAAACTGTGTCCAAATTCCTTATCCCAATCAAATATTTTGTTTGTATTCAGTTGAGTATTAACTCCGTAAACATTTTCTAAGCTGAAATGACGCGCCCCACCTCCGCATAAACGTACACAAGCAAATTTCAAATATGGAAAAAAAAGTAGTGGGGCGCATCACTTCAGTTTAGACAATCTCTACTCCCCTTTTGGACACTATTTATATATTATTTTGATTACTATGAAGACGTGAAAATACATGTTATGTTACGTCGAATAAATATCTAGAACAATAGGTATGTGCCTTGCTTTTAGCTTGACATTAATTTAAGTGACGTCCCTGAACGAGTGAACAACTGATTTTCTTGACGCTTTCATAGACTTTGGTACAGATTTTAATTGACGTTACAGTGTAGGAGAAACACGTGAAATTAAATACCTATTTGAGAGCACGAGTATTGAAATCAGTGTTTAAATTGCACCTATTTTAATAGCACCTAGTTAATAGGTATTCCAAGAAAAGCGATAATCAGTTTTCTTCTTCTTATCGAGCGTGTTATTACTAACACTGATGTCAGATTTTATTCAAGTCGCCTAAAGGCATCTGACATGACTTTTACGACTACAGCCATCTGTGGCAGTAGCCATATACACACTAGTAAACAAAACAGCTAGCCAATGTGCAAGTTTCCTCACGATGTTTTCTTTCACCGGAAGCAGGTGGTAGTCTATGAGAAAACTATCATACATGAGTCAAATTGGTCTACAAACTCATGTGACACCGGTAGAATTTGATTACCACTTGGCCACCACCGCTGGTTGCACCGCTAATCAGTAATTTTATGTGATAATACATCAAATGGAAGAACCGATTGGCAAGAACAGGTAAGAGAGGAAATCTTATATCGAAGGCCAAGATCCTCTTTGGTTCGCTAGTTTGTAGCTTTGAGATTTATGGAACAAAAAAAAAAAATACTTCTGTTATTAATTTTGACGTGAAAAGTGCCTGTGAATGTAGTTCTATTTTTAATAAACAATTCTTTAATTTTATCGCTGAGCTATTGAAGTAAGAAAAGCTCGAATAGTGTCCAAAAAGGGGGAGTACGGAGTTAATGCTCAACTGAGTACAAACATAATATAAACGAATCCTCTATTTCCTTCATTTTTGGCCATAAAATAATGTTACTAATTTTACTTCTAAACGCAAACTATGTAATAAATTATATTTTGTAAATGTAATAATATACCGGGGCGACTGATACACAATTTCGTATTAAAGTTGCACACATCACATTTTTATTGCATTGTCATCGAATTTAATTTTAGTTCAAATAGAAACAGAACGTGGATCAAAGATAAGATTGGTGCTACTCGTAATTTTAATTTCTCCACGGATTGCACCTGAAAACTATTGACAGGCACTATTAATGGACATAGGTGCTATTGATACAAGTGCTATTCAGATAGGTGCTCTAATTGTTGACGTCATAAAGTTGTTCTATTACATTTTCTTTGGCCAATTTGTCTTGAGGTGAGGTTAAGGTCAGACGGGATTTGTGTAAGCGGCAAATAAAATAATTTGACACTCAATGTTTTTAAAGAATTACTTAGCATTGACATTATTTTAAGGATCAAATTTAAAAAAGTGAATATATAAATTGTAACAATTAATTTTGTAATATATATGATCTAATTCTAATTTATTTTAAGTTAAAGTTTTTGTATAATTTTTTTTCGCCCTCCTGTAGCTTCAAAGGTCTGAGGTTCGAATCCTGCCCTACATGAATTTGAATACCAATCTGACTCTTGCACCTTGTAAGTTTTTATCGACCACCACTTGCTTCCGGTGAAGGAAAACATCGTGAGGAACCTGCACTCTGGTTGATGATTACACAGGCCTACAATGGTTTTCCCTTTTCATTTCTGAGTAACGTTTTCGATAGATTTTGACACGCTGATTACGAGAAAAATAGTAAAAAAAATCCTTCACGTCAGACTTTTATCTTATTTATAGTTTTAGATTTTGTTCAAAATT
Organism: Ephestia elutella; assembly: GCA_018467065.1. Classification (NCBI taxonomy): domain Eukaryota; kingdom Metazoa; phylum Arthropoda; class Insecta; order Lepidoptera; family Pyralidae; genus Ephestia; species Ephestia elutella. The sequence continues at coordinate 7,140,069 of CM031593.1, forward strand.
GGCCGGAGAGCTCCCTTTAAAAATTGATAGAATAAAATTTTTTTTCATAAAAAATGAACCGACTTCCTTTGTAAAACTTAAAATCATGAAATAACATTATAGGCAGATTAATCAAAAAGAAAATTGTATTGGCATGCTACCTACTGATTGCGGTGAAGTCGGTGCTAAGTGCAGGAGTAAGGATATTAGGCATTTTAATTGTACATGATTCTAATGTTAATTTAGAATATTTAATTTTTAATTTGGCACCGACTTCTCCTCATTCAGCAGGTAGCATGCCAATACAATTTTCTTTTTGATTAATCTGCCTATAATGTTATTTCATGATTTTAAGTTTTACAAAGGAAGTCGGTTCATTTTTTATGAAAAAAATTTTATTTCATCATTTTTAGTGCACTTGGCGCAATTTTGTTGTCATGAAAACTTAAACTTATTTTTTCACTGGCCGAAAGTAAAGAAATCAAAACGTTTTATGTCAGTCTGATTTGAAATGTCAGAACTTGTCAGAATTCCACGGAAATTTATCATTTTTGGCACATAAATAGACTAAGAGCCCGCGATGACCAGCCTTATTTTAAAATGCTGAATGTTTATCTGTGTGGGTCATGGAATCACGTCTTTATCCCTTACGGGGTAGACAGAGCCAAGAGTCGTAAGACTCGAAGGCCACGTTTAGCTAAATAGTGGTGGTGGTAGTGTAAAGTGATTTTTATAGGTAGAAAGCACCCTTAGGGACCTCTCAAAGTTTCACTAAATTCAACTATTATAATAAAACAAACATGACTATAATAGTAAAGTTACAATGTCTGGCAGGGGTTTGTATCTGCACCAATTGCTTGCTTGGCAATGGATTGCACGATTTCTCATATCATTCGGAATAAAATCTTAAAAAATCTTTTACATTGAGGAAATTGAGCTATCACTTTAAATATGATTGCTACAAATTATCTGCCTAAGCAATCATGATCCAACTTTTATAGTCGCTAATTGCTATTTCTGTGTTGGGGACATGCATAGAGAATCTTAGAGTTTTCATAAAAATAAGAAAGGGCATACTGTCGCGGGCTTTCGCCTATAATCCAATGTTTGAATTTGTAAATTTTGTTAGGTATCTTTAAAATTACCGAACAGATTCTGACGTGGTTAAAATGGGACCAACTTGGGAATAAACTCTGTCGAATAAAACAACAATTTCGGAAATCAGTCCACTATAGGCGGAGAAATCGGCGAACATACATAAAAAAAAAACATACATACATCGAAACATATAACCTCCTCCTTTTTTGGGAAGTCGGTTGAAAATATTAAACGAGTTTTATCAAATTGCTACTGCATTAAATAAATCTATTAATATGATGAATATAATCATGATTCATAATTTGCTAATCACTTCATAATTAGTATAAGAAATATGTCTTATTGCGCTGAAAAGGGGTGATTTTAGCCTCGTTAAGTAATGAGCGTATTAAATACAGATATAACTATATTGTTATGTACAATTTTATGTCAATTCGTAAAAGAGGGTACACGTAGTTAATTATAATTATATTATTTTTGGTATAAATACCCACACCATTTTAGAAAAATCACAGTTTCTTTGTGCACTGGACAACGCAAACTTAAAAATGTCATCACGTAATTGTTTGAATTCTCCCGATAGTTTTTGTTATATTTGTGGGAAATTTGTGACGGTAAAACAACGAGCAAGCATAACAGACTTTGTGAAGAATGTTTACTTCATGTATTTTGGACTTACCATCAGCAACCAGGACAAACCTTGGACACCTCATAAAGTTTGTACTACATGTGTTCGAGAGCTTCGCAAGTGGTCAAAAGGACAGAACATGTATTTTGGACTTACATTGTGGCCAAAATGATAACAAATTTTGGCTTGATGGGCTGTTCTATGACCATTAAGCTTCACTTCCTGAATTCGCACATTGACTATTTTCCGGAAAATTTAGGAGCCGTTAGCGAAGAACAGGGTGAAAGATTTCATCAGGACTTGAAGGACATGGAAAAGAGGTATCAGGGAAGATGGAATCCTAATATGTTAGCGGACTATTGTTGGCTTTTGAAGCGAGATGAGCCAAACCGGAAATTTAAGAGAAAATCACAAAACAGAAGCTTCGGAGAAAAAAGAACAAGGTTTCACAAGGATGATTAACGTGTTTACGAATTAAGCAACTTATTAATTAATTTATATTGTACAAAAATTTATTATCATAACTAAGTATTTTTTAATAAATATTTTTTTATTGTAAAAAAATGTATTTTATTGCAATTTTGGTTCATGGTCAATAACTAAAAATCTGGACGTGATGAAGAAAAACTGATTACATATTTGTAATCAGCGTATCAAACTTAGTCAATATCAGTTATTAAACTGAAAAGGGGAATTCATGACCTAAAATTTGTAGGCCTGTGTTATCAGCTAGTGTGTGAAATGGAGAAGGCAATGGCAAACCACTCCATTAAAATTGCCAAGATAGTCGTTGTGTGTGTTTCGTTCCGTATATTGACCACGACCCTCAGTCATGAGGAATACGACTTAAGAGAGAGATCTTGCAAGGGTAAGGTACCTAAAACCTAAAACATTTTTAAGCCTTCTATCCCGATGCAGACAAATATTACACTAAAACGTGCCCCTCACGTGCCCCCAGGGGTCTAAAATGTCCACATTGACGAATCGCAATAAGGTTCATTTCCCATTTCCTAAACATTTAAAAATGAACCTTATCTCGTTACAAATAAGGTTCATTTTTTAATATTTAGGAAATGAAAAATGGATCATATTCCAATGGTTTTAGACCCCAGAACTCGTAAACTGTGAACGTAAATGTGATGTATTCCGTTTTTGCTATTTTACGACACCAGGCAATACCTTAAGTGATAGGGTTACGTTTTTGCTATATCTAGACAAGATAGATAGATCGACACCATTTATTGAAAAGTACATACAAAGTTCAAGTAATGTTTGTACCTACATTTTTGTACATCATACAATTCTTATTTAATTTGCCTTTTCACATAATTCAAATAATTTATTTGCATTAAATAGGGTAGTACAATGTGCACATAAAATTGTTTGAAGAGTGCAAGCCTATTTAGTCGTTTCAACAGCATACAAATATATGATCTTACAATAGGTACAATTAATTATATTTTTGAGTACGTTAAATGAAATTCATAATTAATGTCACACAGATAAAAATTTATATGTAAATGTCACAACCTTCACGCTAGAAATTCTTTAATTGTATAAAAGCATTTGTCGAGTCACGAACTGATTTTGGGATCTTTATGAACACAGGGCACCTATATAGGTGCTATTCGAACAGTAAGCAAAGCTCTATACTAAGATAAGAACAAAAAACAAATTAATTATGAACTTATAACTCAGTCGATCACCCCTACATATCAGAAAAAAATATCATAACATATTATTATTTTCTCCAAAAGTAATCTATCTATCATATTCATTATTATTTAGTACATATATAAATAATAATGAATATGGACGGACGATTATACATTCACTTTTATGAAAATTAATTTTTAGTCATGTTTTTCAGACATTCATTGAGCGAGATAAAGCGCGCTCAAATTTTGATATAACCTAAAAATGTATGCTAATAAAGTTTTCATGTTGTGAGTGCATTCACCTTTTATAAATGTACGATTTATTTGGCTTAAATAAAACACGGACTAATATCATTTTCTCATATATATATTGTCTGTTAGAGATATTGTTGTAGGGATTTCTGGAAGTATAACAAAAAATAAATATATTGATATACTTACCTGGCAACACTATGCAAACGTCTGTTGTTCAACAAAGTCACTATGCCTTCTTCAGTGGATATTAGCCACTTTTATATAAAAAATATATTTTACAAAAAACTTGGCTGCATGGGCTAGTACTCTTTGCCTCCTCAATAAAACGAGGGAATCAATCAAAAAAAAAAGTCATTTCGATTACGCCTTGTTTTCTTAGGTTATGTATTGTAGTTGTAGTTTTTTTTGGAATTTCGTTATGTCTATTTATAATTTTACTAAAATTATAAATGTGAAAGTGACCATTTATCATTATTTTATTATTTTTAAATATCAACTCCTACAGCTCTCTGTGCCAAAGTAATAACTTACTCCACTGTCACCGGATGAGACAACAATAAAAAAAAATCAATACTGTCATCCACTTAAAAAACCATATTTTTATTCTTAATTATTCTATTCATACGGAACCCTATTTGTGGCGGTCCTTTCGGGGATGCCATTCGAATGCGTTCGAGCGGATTCCCATTATGCTTTGATTGTTAAAAACTAGGGGATTGGAGAATAGTGTTTTTTTTATATTATTTTATTGTCGAAACAAAAATAGTCCAGAAATGTCGGAATATAGAAAATCGGGGTTATTATTCTTGTGGCCACAACCGTGTCAAAGAAAAAAATACATTGACGACCGTGTTACATTTTTCCAATATAAATAACTAGCTTTTACCCGCGGGTTCGCCCGCGTGAATTTCCCACGGGAGCAGTGCTTTTTTCCGGGATGAAGTATCTTATGTCCTTCTCAGTACGTCTAACTATGTGTATGCGAAATTTCATGAAGATTGGTTCAGTAGATAAAGCGTGAAGAGATAACAAACAAATAAACAAACAAGCAAACTCACTTTCGCAATTATAATAGATAGTAGATTTTTGAGTCTCTCTCTCTGTAAAAGTGCTTAAACAGACGAAAAGAAGTGGCAAAAATTGAATTTAACTCTTATTTGCAGCATTGGAACATCAAATCCGATAACTTCGCAGCCTAAAATCCGTCGACCTACTTCCCAACTGCATATGTGCGCTGGCATAACAGTGTTAGCCGCCATATTGGATCTAGATTAGACAAATGAGCTGCGATTTCCAAAAGCACCCTTTTGAGATGCACCTATTTTTATTTTTTTAATATTGATTACCAATGTACTTATATGGATCTTGATCTTAAGTAAATGAATTTTATTTATTTAGTAAGTAGTAGTATAGTAAGTAAGTATTTTAGGACCACCAATAATGACCACGAATTAAATAAGAACTGAGATTATAAAAAAATTATAAGTACTTTAAAAAAATTACAATTTTTTTAAAGAGCCATTATTTCATTAAAACTTACTTGAGAAATTATAAAATCACTAGATTTCGCCCGCATGAATTTCCCACGGGAACAGTGCTTTTTCCCGGGATGAAAGGTACCCTATGTCCTTCTCCGTACTTCCAGCTCTGTGTATGTGAAATTTCAGAAAGATTGGTTCAGTAGATAAAACGTGAAGAGGTAACATACAAACAAACTCACTTTCGCAATTATAATATTAGTTAGGGTTAGCATAATATTAATTTCAACAAAAACTTCACGACTTCACGTTGAAAAATGCTGTTTACTCATAAACGGTTGAACCGATTTTCATGACTCATGGCTAAGAACACTCTCGATAAAGTCCTTTTTCAAACGAAAAAACTAGATCAAAATCTGTTCATCCGTTTATTACCATAGAGTCATACGTTGCCATAGACTCTATGGCATCGTAGCTGCTAACACAGATACACAGACATGTCAAACTTATAACATCCCTCTTTTTGGATCGTGGGTTAAAAACGGGACAATTCACAACCTAGACTATTGAATCGTTCCTTAGTAGGTATAGAATAGACCAAGCCTGCGATTCGCAAATCGTGACACGTCGGTGCATCGCTTGGTGCATCTTTTGACAGTTAAATTCGATAGTGATGTGATGAGACATGTAAACTTTTCAATCATCAAACATGCTGTTTTTTTAAGTATTTAATTTCGATTATAATAAAATAGGAGATAAATAAAATATTTTAGGCCTGTTTGCATTTTTATTTTGTGTTATGAACTTTATACATTACTTTAAACTATTTACATGTAACAAATGAACTCTATATTTAAATGAATCTATTGATTATGATATATTTAAGTGCGAGTGTCGGCTGTGCCAATCACTAATACATCTATCTTGTCATTTGTTTCTATCTTGTTTATGGATTTTTCTGCTCACGCAGAAAACAATAGGATTTGGCCTATACTATCACTCTAGAAGTAAGGAATTTTCGAAACTTAATGACTCACAATGTTACTAATCGGTCAACTCGACTAATTTCAACTTCATACGGAAGAGTTCATTTTTTATATGACACTAATAATATAAAGAGGAAGTGTTTATAAGTTTGTAGGGGTAATCGTCGTAACTACTGAACCGATTTTAAAAATTCTTTTACCAATAGAAAGCTACATTATACCTGAGTGACATAAGCTACAATTTCTGTATGTACCTCTCAAGCGAAGCCGGGTCGGGGCGCTAGTTTATAATAACTAGAGAAATTATCTGAAAACGCAGTCAAGCGCCAGACACGGTCGATTTGCGAAACTAAAACAAACCGAATCGAAAAATCGATTTATTAATATTAAATCAGAGCGTATTTCTCGATTGGCCGGATCTCGCGATTCCGACAGTATTCGATTATCACGCTTCAATCCGAATGAAAAACTCTACGCTAGGATGCGTTTTGTTTATGATGGTATGTTAGATGCTCGATTATACTTTTAAATAATACTAATGTGGTTCTGTGAACAGTAGAACTCGCGATTAACTCCTTACCTTTTTTTTTGGTTTTTTATTTATAACAAATCAATTAATATCGCCTTCTCAAAAAGTCGGCAACGCATCAGTGACCTTCTTGGGGTCGTTGGTGTCTATGGACTGCGGTGATTGCTTACCATCAGGCAACCCGCATGCTCGTTTGCCTACTATTCTATTAAAAAACCAAACTGTGGGGGATCAGGTACAAAATGATTCGCTTTTAAACTAATATTTTAATGCGAAAGTGAGTTTGTTTATTTGTTTGTTACCTCTTCACGCTTTATCTACTGAACTAATCTTTCTGAAGTTTCGCATACACTTAGTTAGAAGTACTGAGAAGGACATAAAGTGCCTTTCATCCCGGGGAAAAGCACTGTTCCCGTGGGATATTTACGCGGGCAAAGCTGCGGGCAACAGCTAGTATGATTATTAATAACGCTATAGCAAACTTAGCCCCATTTTCCCTCATCTAACTACAGATTTTTTACAACATTTTATTTCTTTTTTTCACTCAGGAAGTGGTTTAAATTTACCTTGCATTTTATTTTTATTTTATTTTATTTATTTATTAGGCACGTCAACAACATAAACAAGTAACATTTACAAAAACATGCTAATAAAAACTCAAACGTTATGTTTACATCAATTATAGATGTGCACAACATTCAATGTACCTAAAGCATTGCTAAGAATTTGTTTGAAATTAGGTACTTACAGCGAAAATTTAAATTATTTACCTGAAAAAATTATTCAGCCAATTTGCCTATGCGAAATCTTTAATTTTAACAATTTCGAACTATCATGAAATATATCCAAATCCAGTTTCTTATGCCATTCATTGAAAGTTGCTATTAATCTAGAAATAGGTGCATGCTTACCCAACCTAGTTCTACTAGTCGGAACTAAAAAATAATTCCTACATGATGCATTTGATTACAGAGTGATACTAAGGGCCGATTTCACCAAAGTTAGATAAGTCTTATTCCAAGAATAATGACGTAAGTTACTCCTAAGACAGCAAATACATTTCACCAACAACTTAACCTAAGAATAAATAGATAACCGAGGGATAATATTTATACTCCCGATTTTGAAGGAATAACGATTTTTTCGAAAGAGATGTCATTTTCCAGTTTTGACATATAACCCTGCCGAACAGAATAATACGCAATACACTTATTTTAATAAAGTGAAATCGACCCTAAATAATGAAAGCGTGTACAAAATCAGCAAGCAAAACGAACTCGTTTTAAAAACGCTAGCTACAGATTTGTAAAATAAAAAAAGTGAAACAATATTTGCTCGAGTGGAAATGAAAATTGTATCTTTTGTTTTCAGTTCTCATTTCCTGCCGGTATTGATTGGATGTTTGTTTGTGGACGCTGTAACCTTTTGATGCTGTAGTCTGTAAGCGGAGGAAAACTATTTTTTTATAGAATACTAGCTGCGCCCCGGGGCTTCGCTCCCGTGGACACTTTGAGATAAAAGTACCCTATGTGCTATTCTCGATATTTTTCTATACGTATTCCAAATTTTTTCGAAACCCGTCCAGTAGATTTTGCGTGATTGAGTAACAAACATCCTCACAAAGTCACAAACTCACATCCAAACTTTCGAATTTTACTATTAGTAGGACCAGGCAAACGAGCATGCGGGTTGCCTGATGGTAAGCAATAACCGCAATCCATGGACACCAACGACCCTTAAAAGGTCACAGATGCGTTGCCGACTTTTTGAGAAAGCGAAAGGCTCTTTTCTTTTCGTTTTTGGGGCCCTCAAGAAAAGAGCCTATCATACACATACATATTATCACGCCTTTTTCCCGTGGGGGTAGGCAGAGACTAGCGATTTCCACTTGCTACGATCCTTACAGATCTCTCTTACTTCCTCTACACCCATCACTGTCTTCATACATGCTCAAGAGCCTATCGCTTTCTTTATTCCCGAATAGGATCGATATTAGTGTCGAATCTATTCGGGAACACCGTTAAGTAAAGTTTATTCCACAGTTTAGTGCAGCGCAGTAAAAAGCTGCGCGAAACACGAACGGTGGTCGTTAACCACCAAACATCAAGGTGGTGGGGATGGTACTTCTTCTTATGGTGGGTGGTACGGTTGTGGAATACTGCGGCTGGTATAAGGTTGAATGGCTCCTGCAAACACTCCCTATTGTAAAAAATGCAGAGGGACGCAACATCTCTGCGTAAAGCCAAGCAGCATGTTTACATACATACAGTACATATCACGCCTTTTTCACGTGGGGGTAGGCCAACGATTTCCAAAAGCTACGATCTTTACAGATCTCTCTCGCTTCTTCTACACTCATCACTCTCTCCATACATGCTCGTGCTCCTAATATATCTCACTTCTTTTCTATTCAATCTTATAGTGCTCCCACACTGGCAGTTATAACATGATATATAACATTTGCTGTCTCTTTTTTTCATTAACTTGTAACATAAGTGTAACAGAGACACCATTGATATTCGTTACCTTCTTAAAAAATACTTCCTCCTAGGATTGAATACGCTGACCGTACATCGCATACACATTCTAACTAATGAAGTGTCTGTAAGGGGGGTGATATTTTAATTTGGCCATGATTGCAGCCAGTTAGAAATCCTGTTAAGGCATGGAGCGCGATTGATTGAGTTATAAAGGTGATGTTAAAATTTTGCGAGTATATGAAGGCAATATTCAAACACTCCGTAAAATAATTCACCTGAGCTAATTCATCAAATCATACTTTACACCTGAGTGTGCGCAGCTAGTATGATAATAAAAAAAAACTTATATGCTAAACGTCAAAATACTCGTAAAAAATCTGCCACAAGCATAAAACTAGCTGAGCCTTCGTGGCTTCGCTCCCGTTGGAATTTCGGGATAAAAAGTACCCTATATGCTATTCCCGGTAATTTTCTACCCGTCTACCAAATTTCATCAGAATCCGTCTAGTGGATTTTGGTTGAGTAACAAACAAACTCACAAACACAACTTTCGCGTTTTAAATATTAGTAGGATATGCTAAATTGGAAGCGGTGGTGGCCGAGTGGTAGGGCGCCCGCCTGTGACTGCAAAGGTCCTAGGTTCAAATCCTGCCCGTGCTACATGAGTTTGTATACCTATCTGATTCATGCGTGGTATACTAGCCGCGCCCCGGGGCTTCGCTCCCGTAGAAATCTCGGCATAAATAGTACCCTATGTTCTATGCCCGGTAATTTTCTACCTATCTACCAAATTTCATCAGAATCCGTCTAGTGGTTTTTGCGTGATTGAGTAACAAACATCCTCACTAACTCAAATCCAAACTTCCGCATATATATTATTAGTAAGAAAGTAAGATTATTTCGACTTTGACTTTGACTTTGCACTTTATCGCACCACCTTACTACTACTCTCTGTTTGGTCTAATGGTTGACTGGTAGAGAATACCATGTGGCGTTAAGTCCACCATAAGTACGTAGTTTCTGAAATTTTGTGCAGTAAACTTTTAAATAAAGAAAAATAATATTTGCAAAATTGGCAACACTGGCGAAAAACTGTACATCACTACATCACTCACACATCCTTATCGTAGGGGTATAACCAACACAAACACACCAAAAACAAGTATCAAATCAGCAATATTATACGCTACGGACAAACAAACATCCAAATTAGGCGTATGAGTGTATGACGTGCAAACAAATGTGTTTTCCCGCTATTTTCACCGGAAGCGCTTGGCTAGGGTCACCATCTGTTCGGATTTGTTGTTCGAACTTGTGATATAGAATAGAATATATATTTTTTTTACTATGGAAGAAAAATATTTATTGATATATAATATTAGTTAGGATAAAACTGTACAGTGAAGAATATATTTATTTCTTAGATAAAAAACACAACACAAAAAAAAAAAGAATAGAAACATGCCGACAACAACGTAAATATTCTGCAAAATGGGGGTACACGGAAATGTTGTCATGGCGTCAGTTTGTGCTGTGTAGGTATCTAAGAAAAGGGATCCACTCAGCATTTGCTTTCGACAAATGTATATGCTACTTTCTACTATAATTATATATATTATAGTTTATATTACTACTAGCTTTCGCCCGCGGCTTCACCCGCGTAAATTTCCCACGGGAACATTGCTTTTTCCCGGGATGAAAGGTACCCTATGTCCTTCTCCGTACTTCCAGCTATGTGTATGCGAAATTTAAGGAAGATTGGTTCAGTAGATGGAGCGTGAAGAGGTAACAAACAAACTCACTTTCGCATTTATATTATTAGTTAGGACTACATCAACTAAGTCCGGATTTTTCACTCAACATGGCAACCCTAGCCGTGACGTCATCGTCGGCGCCGTATCCGCCCGCCATTATCCAATAGGAATTGGAAAATTGGTAGTTTCGGAAATGCAGGCTGATTCGTTTTTAGCGCTCTTGTCTTTCTGACGAATGACCTTAGCCGGTCACTAGCAACTTGTAGAAAGCGTTGAATCTGAAACTTATCTCCGACAAACGTTTCCCTGCCTAATTGTTCAACGACAGAACCTAACAACTACGAACGTTTCGCCGACAGTACGATTCATTTTTGGGTGAACCGACGACAGCCTAACAACTAGATTCTGTCGTTGAAACACCCATAAATGAATCGTACTGTCGTACGTTCGTAGTTGTTAGGTTCTGTCGTTGAACAATTAGGCACTTAGGCAGGGAAACGTTTGTCGGAGATAAGTTTCAGTATCAAAGCGTTACGTCAAAAAATGTCCCTTTCGCAAAATGTCCCCTGGTCGCAAAATGTCCCTTTCGCAAAAGTCCCCTGGTCGCAAAATGTCCCTTTCGCAAAATGTCCCTTTCGCAAAATGGCCCTTTCGCAAAATGTCCCTTTCGCAAAATGGCCCTTTCGCAAAATGTTCCTTTCGCAAAATGTCCCCTGGTCGCAAAATGTCCCTTTCGCAAAATGTACCCTGGTCGCATAATGTCCCTTTCTCAAAATGTCCCTTTAGTCGTTGGAGAAATTCTCAGGCAAGGTATTATTATGTGTAGCAAATTTATAATTTCTCTTTATGTGTTTTAGCGATGTTAAATTAGGTTAAGTCAGTAATGACACGCTGTATGAAATGAAATAAATTGGAATGGTGCAATAAAGTGTTGATTTATTAATTACTTTATTTCTGTTGTATTGTAAATTGTATTCTGTATGTAATTATTGGTGCCCATAGGACCGTAAATACGTGGGAGGAGATACCTTTTAAAACCCTTTTTACGACGATACTACGTCGGTGACGGAAAGTCCCGATATAGAAAGCACTGGAATTTTCCCCCCAATTTTCCGATACATTGTGGAAACTTTCCATGAAGGACGTTCAGCTTTGGGGCGTACGATGTTTGTGTACAGTCAGGGGCAAATAAAATTGACCCCCATACCTATCGAATCACGTTCCAGGGGGTTAAGCCTCCCGACTGTACATATATAATATACAGGGTTATTTTTAATTTACTAACAACCTTCCTAGGTGTAAAAGTATTCATAAATATGAACCATTTTTTTGTATGGGACCGACTCTGAAATCTCAAAAAAAAAAAGCTGATTTTTTTTACAAAATCCAATGCAATTTGCAAAATGTATGGAAGAACTTACAATCATCAATATATAAAATTCTTCCGTTACTGAGTGACTGACAGACAACGCACAGCCAAACCTACTGGGCGTAAGAAGCTGAATTTTGTCATGTAGGTTCCTTAGGGAGTGTAGGGGAGCACTGAGAGAGGATTTCCCGAAATTCCCGCGGGAACACAGTCCCGGGCCCAAGCTTGTAGTCCAATATTATAAGCGAAAGTGTGTATTATTTTGATTTGAATGATTTTTTGTATATAAATACTTTGATTACAGAATACATAATAGTACCACAGGACATATATACATACATAGAATCACGTCTTTATCCTTTACGGGGTAGACAGAGCCAAGAGTCGTGAGACTCGAAGGCCACGCTTAGCACAGGACATAACCTTTATTATTATATTTTTACTATCTATGTCCCAGTACTCGGCAAATACCTCTCTCTCTCTCTCTCTCTCTCTCTCTCTCTCCTTCCTCCAAGACACTTGATCTGAGGCTAAGGACGTAAGGACATACCTTTGGTTGCAAAATTAAAACAAATAGTTCCTGACCAAAAAAAAAATTGAGAGAAAATTTACTTCACAGGACCTACTTGGAATTCTCCTAAAAATCGCAATAAAAGAAACGCATTAAGGTATATTTCCGTCGAGTGGGATTCGAAACTGTGCCTCCAATGAGCCAGCCACTTCCTGGGTCTAAAATCAGAATATGATCCATTTTTTAATTTCTTAATATGTAAAAGTGAACCTTATTTGTTGTACTATAAGGTTCATTTTTAAATGTTTAGGAAATGGAAAGTGGATCATCTTCTGATTTGTCAAAGTGGTCTCTTTAGACCCCCTACAACTAACACAATTGCGCTCGCCACGTGGAATTACAAATACGTAGGGTTAGTGCGCGTGTGCATTGTACTACGACAATTTTTATACGTATCTTTAAACCATTTTTTTGGGGAGGGTGACTCTCTGGACCTTGCAAAAAAGAGATAGATAGATTGATAGAACTCTTTATTGCACCATTTACAGAAAAAAATACAAAAGTAAAATAATTCTTTTTTTGCTGCTTTCGGGACTGGCTACCTCAATCACATACATACATAGAATCACGTCTTTATCCCTTACCTCAATCGATTGTCATATTTTTTTACTAGCTATATGTGTCCCACTGCTGGGCAAAAGATTATTTAGTGGAAGTAACGGACACATCCATGAGCACTGTCTTTGGTTTTATGACTAGGCAAAAGTTCCCCAAACAGCTACCACATATCGGCAAACATTTTCTAGTTCTTGATACAAACCTAGTAAATTAGTGACTTTAAGGAAAAACAAAAAATTAAAATGGACCACACATAACAGTCCACACTAAGCACTTACCTTGTGTCGTGGGTCCGATGGACACAAACACAGAAACGTGCACAACTCACCCAGAACCGCAGACAAAATCTGTGAAAACAAGTACAAATATTTGCCTGCGCTGGGAATCAAACCCAGTATCACTAATTGGCAGACGGGTGTGTTGACGGGTATACTTCCCATCACGTAAAAAGGCCGATGATAGGATGAGGGGGGTTGAAACTTGCGCATGGGTACGACTGACGAACCAATCGCGCGCGCCGGATGATACCCGCCCTACCCCCGCTCACCGCATAGACCGATATATCGCCTACTGCGCAGCTTAACCGCCATCGGCCTTTTTACGTGACGGCAACTATAGTGATCATACTAGTAGATAATCTCTTCGGTTATAGAGGTATTTATTATATACTCGTGTGCCAACCACTATGCCACGTAGGCCGTCGAATAAGAATACATGTGGTGCTCCTACACTGGCAGTTATAAAATGTTGTGTAACATTTGCTGTCTCTTTTTTTCATTAACTTTTAACATAAGTGTAACAGAGACAACAGATGTTATATAACATTTTATAACTGCCAGTGTGGGAGCACCGCAGAAATTACCGTATAAAAAATATCGTGCCGTGCAAGCCACAACAATGGAAACGAACCCAAGCGTGCCGAGTATCGATCGCAGAGGAGAAAACAAATTAACAAGCCAGAGTCCCAGACAATGTTACATTTGCATTACGGTGTCACCGAGTATTTTTAACGGGTATTTTTATTTCACTGGTATTTTTCACTGTTACTTTTAACGCTCGCTGTGTCCGGGAATTTTTATGTATTAATCTTGAGCTCGCATTGCGGTTTATTTTTAATTTGTTTTTAGGGTTCCGTACCTCTAAAGGCAAAAACGGAACCCTTATAAGATCACTTTGTTGTCCGTCTGTCTGTCAAACTTTTTTCTCAGGAACGCTTAAGGGTATCAAGTTGAAATTAATATCGAATACTCGCATCCACTGTCTCTTTCAGCAAAAAATAATCAAAATTATTCGTCAAATCGATCAGGAAATATTCCCGTAAATGTTGCGAATTTTTGCATATTTCGCAATTTCAGACAGCAATCAAAACCTATAGGGTACTTCCCGTTGACCTAAAATTATGAAATTTAGCAAAAAGCATGGTATAACGGTACTTATAAGCTACTCTGAAAGTTGTAAATATGTTGTTGGAAGTAAAAAAAAGTGTTACAAAGTTATTTTTGCGCTCGATCCAGTATGAATCCTAATGATCGAACTGCAAAGTTAAGTTTGTTTTTGAAACGAGTTGGTCTTTTAGTTAGAGCTATAATGTGAGATGCTTTTTGTGTACGGAACCCTCAGTGCCAGAGCTTGACTCGCACTTGGCCGGTTTTTTTAAACTGGAAATTAGTGGTTCTGATCAGCTTGTTGATTCTTGTGTATTTTATTTGTAGTATTCTGATCTTCTTTTACCACGAGGCGTTTAGGAACTATGATGGAATAAATATACTCACATTCATGTTACAACAAACAATAGGTAGCTTCATCTTTACATGGCGACTCTGCCACTTGAATTATAAGACGAATCAGCATTTGCCACAAAAACGCGATACCATCTTAAAGCGCTCCTATCAGTCTTACACTGGCGAGCACTGCCAACTGGCACAGTGCCTCTCTTAAATCCTGCACCTGGAGTAAGCTGACCCAGCATGAGCGGCCATATTGTTTTCGTGATAGTGAATTTAATTTGATTTAGGAGGCGATATTGAATCTTGAAACAAGCTAATTATTAAAAAATAAAAACACGACTGACCACTCACATAGCCTATGTCACTCGGAGGAATGCAAGGAATCTAAAAATACCTCTCACATCAAAATCTGGTTTTGGTCAGTCGTGTAAAAAGGGCTGGCTTGATGTCGTCAAGGAGGATATAAGTGCCAATGGTCTAAGAACTAAGTCTAACTACTAAGGATGCCGAAGACCGTGCGAAGTGGAGAAGAAGAAGTAGGAAAGCGGACCCTGGGCTCCGACGCGTACGCTGAGGATGCAACCGGGAAAACGCTCAGATAAGATACATATTATCACGCCTTTTTCCCGTGGAGGTAGGCAGAGACTAGCGATGTCCACTTGCTACGATCCTTACAGATCTCTCTTGCTTCCTCTACACTCATCACTCTCTTCATACATGCTCTCCGGTTATGGGTGCTCCTAATATCTCCTTATTGAGAGAGATTGAATCTTGAAAAAATTACTCGCTGGGAAAATTACTTGGAATTACCGGCCTATCATTACTCAGGGTGGCAAGAGATACATACATAAACCCTGAAACATAACACTCCTTTTTAGTTAGTCGGGTAAAAATTACAAATGATAAACTAAAGAACTAAAACGAACTAAAAGCTAAAAATACATTCGCTTGTTATTACATATCTTAGACTAAGACGTAACATTTAGATTAAGTTATCACTTATTTATTCAACGCGTTATTAGCCTGTATAAAATAGAAAAGCCAAAATTGCTAATAAAGGCTCATTATTCACACATAACATAATTTACACTGGTGTGCAGGGAACGACGCCTACGCCGCATATTAATGAAGAGAACAGTAACTAATCAGAAGTACGTGCTTTTACGTTATAATTGATTTCAAATGTGTTGGGAATCCTTAGCGGGGATTGGGAACGTATTTTGTGAGGATTCCTCGTTTGTTTTCGCTTTGACATACTTTTTATCACGCCTTTTTCCGTGAGGGTAAGCAGAGAACGCACCATATAGGTTCAGCCATTATTACGACTCTGGTTTCATAAAACGCTATTGAGACTTTTTGATACTGATTCTTTTTTTCTTAATTTAGCTGTCAGAAAATCGCTCATTGATTTCAAATGTGTTGGGAATCCTCAAACTCAAACTCAAAATCTTTATTGCATGATAAGGTACATAATACATAGTTGTTACAAATTAAAAAAATCAAGTCCTTCTTATCAACCCTTTCGGGTACAGCAAATATTGGAACATCTTGTAGGTACCAAAAGTTATATATATATACCTACATTGACCTACATCTTAAGAATTATAAACTATCCTTAGCGGGGATTGGGAACGTATTTTGTGAGAATTCCTCGTTTGTTTTCGCTTTGACATACTTATTATCACGCCTTTTACCCGTGACTTTTCCATTTGCTACGATTTCTTACAGATCTCTCAGGTATTAGCTCCATAAACACTGTGTATTCTAAGTCTATGATTAGCTCTGCAGTGGGCTGAAACTCCAATAGAAAACAGATCTATGAAACGGAGAAGCATTTTGATGGCCGACTATTTCCATCTCGTTCATACCCGCAGTTCCTCGCATAAGTACATCTCATCGGAATCCCCGTTTTGACATTTGTATCGGATCGGATGGGAGTCCCGTCTCATGATACGTAGAGATTACATTCTATTTGATTAGCTGTAAATTGTATGCTGTTTTTTTTTCGAACAAAGAATTTCCTTTCTTTCCTAAGAGAGGATTTACCGAAATTCCCTCAGGACCTAAGTCCTGAGCCCATGCTAGGACCTATTAATTTTTTAATGTTTTCAAATCTATTAATTTTCAAATTATTCCAGCTACTAATTTTTATTTTATCTTTTCAGGTAAGTTCATGTGGAGTGATGATGGTCATCACATCAATGATGATTTCCTTTTAGATGATTGAGTCATCTCAATGAGTAAGTAACTAAATGATTTATTACATTACTCATACATTGTGTGCGTCTAATTACTAAGGCTTTGGATAAATAAAATTACTTATCTAAAGCGCTATTGTACCTAGTCATTGAGATACCCTTCATTTTGGTACAAAAATATAAAATTGCCAGACTTTTGTATCCCTAGCAAGAATATGGTTGATATATATCACCATCGAATTATTTTTTATTTATTTATATATATTATTATTTTTTTATTAGTAAACAAAAAAAAAATTGTGTTCGAATCATAAAAGAACTTAATCCTACCTAAACCAATACATCAAAATTCATCAAGGGAGTAGCAGCTTTTTTCCGAAAGTAGAGCTTTTTATCTTGGGGGAGGCCTTTGTCTTGCAGTGGACGTCTTTCGGCTGAGAGAGAGAGAGGGAGCTTTTTATTATCTACTATATGTCACCCATATTCTGCTAGAGACACAAAAAGGTAGGTTTTCGGAACATTTTAAAATGAGACTGAGTAACAAACCAAAAACCACGCCAATTTTTCTCAGTCACAAGAAAATCACTATTAAAACTGTTCCACGAAATACGTGACAAAATACTCGATACCGTACAAATAACGTAGCTATTACATTTACACGGTCTAAAAACCTGTATAGATCTTAAACGTAAGTTAGTAAGGTCGAAATTGGATGGTGTAGTTATGTTTTTCGACGTCTCTTTACAACGCTATAAACCTTTATGACCGCGTATATAATAGTTTTTCACCGACTTTGGATAAGGGACTGTCAAGATTTATTGGTCTTGTATGTAATATAACACTGTACATATATAAAACTTGTATATATGTATGTAGTGTGTAATAAAATAGGATGTAATAGGAAAAATCTACATTACTACATGCCATGTTAGCCGTACGTACGTAAAGTACTGAAAGTAGCCGCTTTGAAAGCGTATAAGTACTTGTTACTTGGTAGATATAGGACGTACGTTACGTACCTATTACTTCCTTGAGTGTAGGCACCATAAAATAAAGATACTACTTCTTATCAATCAATATACAATGTATCTCGTCATCATTGTCGGAGCCTTTAATGGTATGTTATATGGCATTTTTTATGAACATATCACCACCCAAAACTTTTTTCTTCTACTGTAGTAAAATGGCAACCATTTTGTTTTTTTTCGGGCTCTTATACTAATTCAATCGTAATTACTCGTGTAAAGTCCTATCGACATAAAATAGGTCTCATTTGAAAGCTAATCATGTAGACAACAATAAAATGAGAAAGATGTTTCAATGTGAAAGACAAAAAAAAGAAAAAACATAAAAGGAAAAAAAATTTTTTTTTTTTTTTTATTATTATTAGTTTCCTGTGAATAAACTGGCCCATTAAAATGTTTATTTTTTTATTTTAAAACGAAAGTTAAAAAAGAAAAAAAATGTTTTGAGTGGTGATTTGTCCATAAAAAATGCCATATAACATACCATTAAAGGCTCCGACACTGATGACGGGACACATTGTATAATTCCGTTACTGGCTGAGTGTCTGACAGACAACACACAGCCAAAACTACTGGGCGAAGGAAGCTGAAATTTAGCATGTAGGTTCCTTAGGGAGTGTAGGGGAGCACTAAAGAGAGTATTTCCCAAAATTTCCACGGGAATAAAATCCCAGGCCCATTCTAGTTGGGAATATATATTGACTATACCATGAAAATAGGATTTTCCTCCATAATATACAAGGCTTTTCCCGATGTGAATCCCATGCCTCATAAAATCTAGACTCCTATCCGGCTCGGCTCAGCGTAGCTTCAGTAATAAAACTAGGCGTACTAATACTAGGTTTTACTGTTTATACCTGTGACGAGATAACCGTGACGACTGAGGATTTTCCTAGTATTGGAAACATATATTTTTGCCAGCTTTTATATGACTGTTCGTTTATTTTTATTGTATAGCCTAACTATCAATGCATCTATATGAAATACGACCTGACTGATTGTTATATCAACGCAGAGACGAAATCCCTGAACGGAGAAACTTGAAATTTTGCAAAATATATAGCGTAAGTGAGCACTACGAAAGGAATTTTGGAAATTCTAACCCTTAGAGGGTGAAATGAATAAGAAACGCTAATAACCAAAATAAACTAGTAAAAAAATCCTAATCCTAACTAATATTATAAATTCGAAAGTGAGTTTGTTTGTTACCTCTTCACGCTTCATCAGTTGAACCAATCTTCCTGAAAATTACACATAGTTAGAAGAACTGAGAAGGACATAGGGTATTTTTCATCCCGGGAAAAAGCACTGTTCCCGTGGGAAATTCACGCGGGTTAAGCCGCGGGCAAAAGCTAGTAAATAAATAAGAAGTGTACACAAAACAAATAACCTCTCGCATTTATTTTGACGCAGCAAAAATAAAACTTCAAAACAAGATGGCGGAGGAGTGTAGAAAGTAGAAACTTCGTAGTTTACAAGATATTAACCACAGGACGAGTGTACTGCAGCTGACTGCGATGTAGATAAGGTACAACAGAGCCCAAGCTTTATAATCATCTGTCTTTGTGCAGTTTTTTTATTATCGCTCGCTCGTTTGTCTAATCTTTTTTTCTTTTACTTAATTGAGTATATATCTAGCTCCGATGATGTGGGCACTGACGGAGAGGACCAAGTCCAAATTAGCTATTAAGTACTAACATAGTTTTAAGTTTTTACTAATATTTGTGGGTTATAGTTGCCTGAAATAAATGCATTTTTTTTTATTTTATTTTTTTATGTTAATCTTAATAATTTTCTACCAGATGTGCAAATATCTTATACGCCTTCAATTTGAAATAAATTCTCGTCAAAACTACACAGATTTAAATTTGTCAAACCTACAAACTTAGCTTTATGGAAAAACCACTGCTCAAAATATACGCTGAAAGAAACACATTTCACTAAAGGTCTGGTTTTTAAGCCTTCAAATTAGATGTCAGTAGTTTTAGCTTGAATTTAAAAAAAAACTTAAGTATATTAAATCAGTTGGATACTTATGTATGTACTATACAGTAGAGTTACATGTAAACGAAATAATATTGAAAGAGATTGTGATAATGAATATAATATGTTATTGCTTGTGGCTGTTCACAGCAGAAAAGGTAGAAGGCCCAACAGGTTCGATAAATAATTTAACTTTAAAATGCTTGGACTCTATGTAATACTCTGTAACACTTTATAAGATTCTTGTAAACCTGTTAACAGTATTTTTCATATAACTCTATATACTTGCATCGCCTGAAAGTTTGTTTGCGTGAATGTTATATCTTCTGTCTAAAACTATGTAACTTTATTGTCAGGGTGTCTGATTATTTCAGAAAGCTTCATCTTAACTACTTACCTTTTGCCCGCGTGAATTTCCCACGGGAACAGTGCTTTTTCCCGGGATGAAAGGTACCCTATGTCCTTCTCAGTACTTTTAACTATGTGTATGCGAAATTTCAGGAGGATTGGTTCAGTAGATAGAGCGCGAAGAGGTAACAAACAAATAAACTCATTTTCACATTTATAATATTAGTTAGGATTTAAATTTATTTGCCCCTGATTTTTTAAATTAGCAACCCTGTAAAAGTCTTTATTTTTTGGATTTTTTTTTTTCATTTTGAGCCATCAAGTGTTTCAAACGGCTCCCTCCATTTATTCCATTCTGTCCTTAAAAAAACAGTAATTGTGGACTTTGTCAAATTCGTCTCGTTAAAGTACGTAGTTTCTGGCGTTATCTAATAATTATAGTGATTCATACAATTCGTACCTAATAGACGAAACCGCTTCATTTAATTTGACAAAATTCTAGATGGAGTCGCAGACGAAGCCAAATGGAACCCTGTGTTATTAAGTTATCCCCCAGACGTGTGTTGAGTCTAACATTAAGAAGCCTACACACTGAGACTGAAATAAAAGGCGTATAAAGCGTATGACACACTGTCATACAATCTGTCATCCGAAGTTATTATTTTTTCCATGGTCTAATTTACAGGATGATTTTTAAAACAACAGAAACCTCTAGGGTTGAAAGTACTCATGTCTGAATATGAGCATTTTTTTTATAATCTTTTTTTTTTCATTACATACGTTTTTTTTTTTTTTTAGCTTTTAATGGTGTTTATTTATTTTAAGAAGAGATATTGAAAACATATTTACAAATAAATTAATTTTATGATCTTATATCTCAAAAAAAACCGCTGTTCTACAATACCTACTCGCCCAAAATGTATGGAACAGCTGTACTCATTTTTTTACGGAGGTCATAAAAAAAAGTCTAACTTTTTGGTCACACGACATTGAAACATAGACCTTTTTGCGCGCAGTCGAGCGACTGAGCCTACTAAGCAACCGTTCTATGAGAGAATAGCACAGAAATAGTATGAGTGAATGGCGCTAAAAACGCATAGAGTGCCGCTAGGAATAGCAATGGCGTCTGGCTAATGTGTTTAGAAACAGGAGGTTTAAGACATAAGAGGTAGCGGATTAACTGAAAAGGAAAAGAATAGCCTAAAGTGACAGACAGAAAAGGCGAGGCGCAGACGAGCAAGCATTGTGTCTGCTTAATGTCTTTTGGAACAGAGACGTGGTCGCTTACTATGGGCCTCATAAGAAGGCTCAAGGTCACCCAAAGGGCGATGGAGCACGCTATGCTCGGAGTTTCCCTGCATGATCGAATCAGAAATGAGGAGATCCGTAGGAGAACTAAAGTAACCGACATAGCCCGCAGAATCGCCAAAATTAAGTGGTGGTGGTGGTGGTAAAATTAAGTGGGCGGGGCACATAGCTCGTAGAACAGATAGCCGTTGGGGCATAAAGTTCTCGAGTGGCGACCACGAACCGGAAAACGTAGTGTCGGCAGGCCTCCTACTCGGTGGACCGACGACCTGGTGAAGGTCGCGGGACACGCATGGATGCGGGCAGCGCAGGACCGGTCGTTGTGCAAATCCTTGGGGGAGGCCTTTGTCCAGCAGTGGACGTCTTTCGGCTGAGAGAAGAAGAAGAAGAATGTCTTTTCCACATATACATGTATATGTTTTGCGTCGCGACACTTCTATACATTTTGTATGAAGAGACGTGTATATGCAGAAGAGACGTGTCCGAGTCACGTCTGCGTCTTTTCTGTCTATCCAGCGCCTAAATATAAAATTGACGCAGACTTTCTACCAATGTTTTCAATGTTTGTTGTTTAAATCTCACAGTTTAAATATAATTCTAGTTAAAATAAATGGGTTACTCACGTACGTACAGGCCTCTACAAATTACAAACGTAGATGTCGTGCCTTAGTTGTGTTTCAAAAGCCAAAGAAATCGTAATAAAACATAGAAGTCTTACAGAGATCTGTCACTTTATTTCAATTTCTTTGGCTCTTGAGACACAATTGAGACACGATATCTACGTTTTCGTGAAAATTGGCCCCCAGGTTTCAAACTCTTCAAAAATATTTTTATTTTAACTAGAATGACTTTATCTCCGTTAGTTTTAAATATAATATCTAAAACGTTTCAACCCACTCATCTGTGTTTTTATATAAAACTTGAACTTTTATAAATGTAAAGAATATAAGGCTTGGTCTATCAATCTTAGATACTCGTAAAATTATATCTCTTTTGAAATGAAATATATTTATTATTTATTTTGTGTTAAGTTTTGTCTGAAATTCATTCATTAATTCGTATTTATTTTGTCAATGTTTTGATTTCAAATACGAATTTATTAAATAACTAGCTGTTGCCCGCGGCTTCGCCCGCGTGAGTTTAGCTTAGATGAAATATCTTTTTGTGTTCCAAATTGTAGTTCAGCAGAAAATGCTTGTCAGGTTGAACGATTTTCACTAAGGCGCCTTATATCTTATAGCGTAGCTGAACTCTTAGAGTTCTTCATCAGATGTTCCAGATCGTCAATTTTTATACGTCAGCAGAAAATGCTCATCAGGTTAAACGACTTTTGCTAAGGAGCCATTTCCATATATGTTATAGTGTAGCTGGTCTCTTGGAGTTTCTGATCTTCGATTTTTATACGTCAACAGAAAATGCTCGTCAGATTGATAAACTTTTGCAAAGGTACCATTTCCATATTTCTTATAGTTTAGCTGTTCTGTTATGGTTCTTCATCAGGTGTTCCAGTTTTCAAAATCAATTATAGCCTATATGTTGCCCAGACTTAATAGCTATACAAAAAAAAAGTTTCATTCAAATCCGTCCAGTAGTTTTTGCGTGAAACGCGTACATACATACAGACAGACAAGAAATTCCGAAATTTTTTTTTTGCTTTCTATTATACTTTTTAAGTGTCCCTCTATCCATTTCAGTCAAAAATACTAAATGTACAGCCAAAATATTTTTACTGTTTTATTATATGTATAGATAGATAAATAAAAAAAAATAAAAAAAAATCCATGGAAATGCCTTCATGTCTGTGCTGTAAACAGCCCAATACTGGCAAAATAAAATCGCTTCCGCCTATGCCTTATAGCATGTAGTCGCCATAATAAGATAGTATGGGGTATGGGGTAAAACTCCTTAGAATTTGAGGGTAGTGCAGGCTTGCCGTTCGAATCCCCCTGGACTTTTTGGGTTTGTTTTGGTTATTAGTGTTTACTCCTCAACTTTATATGTTTATGCTAGTAGCTTTTGCCCGCGGCTTCGCCCGCGTGATCAGTCCTTTTTCCGGGATAAAAAGTACCCTATGTCCTTCCCAGTACTTCTAACTACGTGTATTCGTTCCAGGAAGATGATTCTTTAGATAAAGCGTGAAGAGGTTACAAACTCACTTTCGCATTTATAATATTAGTTAGGACCGTGGGTAGGATAGTTAGGATTTTTTCGAGTTATGATTCTGAGAAAACTTTGCCATATTGATTGTACGCTGATTCTCGAATTTTGTAAAACTCTTAAATTTAGGATTACCACAAAAGTGGATAAAATATTTTACATATCTCTTGCTCTGTAAGTGCACCCTTACACCCCTGAATGCCGGGGTGTATGACTATCATTACAGCATAGGTTTTGGAATTTGAAAAAAGAACTGTCATACTCATTGTGCGCAGAGAATCCGGGACAAACGAAGTGGCGGGAAGATTCTGTACCGGAAAAGACCGGGTCTTAAAAACAGACCGGATCTTAAAATGGCGGTAAATCGAAATAACGGTAAGAACCTGACACGGCACTACGTCTGTCCGACTAGAGCCTAAAACCTAACCTATACGCAGCCTGCTACCACTATAGCTTATAAAGGGAGCTACAGGGCCCTATATAATAACCTAACTTAATAACTACAATTGCAAACCACTTACCAAACTGAATCTTCTTAATCTTCGGATCCAACTTCGAGTGTCTTCGGAAGGGGATGCGGTCCCTAAACACCCAACCTACCCCGAGATCTCTTCCCCAGAATAAATACGTAGGTTTCTTCCAGGAGTTCCACTCGGCGACGGGATTCGGCGTCCCCAGGCAGCCACGTTTCGCGTCTCACAAGAAAAAGTCACAATAACAGGTTTTTTCACAAACACAAACGTTCAATAGTTATTTTACAAAAGGGAAATATAACCACAAACACAAATCAGTTATTACAAACAAAATTAACGCCACGCCGCGCGGCTTCAAAATGCAACAACACAAGATGGTGGCTATAGCACCGCAATATATCACGCGACACGGCTTCGTGCGCGCGCGTTCAAAGGACGACTGAATGTCGACGGGCGGAAGCCGTCTGCGCAATGTTGCCAGGAGGCAAACGCAATGGATATACTAAAGCCAGCTATACACGGCGCAGCTACCATGCGACAGTGCATAGATTTTATAAGCATCAACACTTTTATTACAAACACTCATACTGCACGAAGAATATTTTTAAAAAGTTAATATTTTTTTTTTCTCGGTAGGTATCGATTAATTACTCGAATCGGAATCTAGACAATTTATTTTAATTAACTACACATTTTTTTCTTCTTAATAAATGTTCATTGAAACCTGCTGTCTTGTTGTTTACTTACCTCACAATCGATATGTAAAGCAGAGTATTTATCTCGGGTTAATTAGCCCTCGTATGCAATTGATGTCATACAGCCCTTTGTTAATAATCTACTATTAATTCGCTTTTGGGAACTTTTGATAGAACCATTTAGAACTTTTATTAAATATAGAAATTAGATATGATGAAAAATTCCATGCGAGCTGGGACTTGAACCCGCGTCCAGGGGCCCTATTTTTGAAAGTATGACATACCGCCGAAAACGAATAGACTATTATGTCGCACTCGTCCTATTATGTCACTAAAAACATAATAGCCGTATTTTTGAAATCACTCGTCTAGCAATGTTGCCAGTGATATGAAAATAATGCGAGAAATAATTTCTGCTCCATTCTACGCAACGAAAACCGAATCGGTAACGAATCGTAAAAAAAATGTTCGTGAATTTTCAATCAAAGAGAACGTAAGTGTTAAACGGAACGCAAAAATAAAATTCTAATAGACACCATCTATATCCGTATCCGGTTGTCTATGTCATTCATGATTTTGACGTAAAAAACGTTCGACTACCAACTCATACGAAAACGAATGGTCTAGACCACTCGTTGCGAATTATTCGACATAGACAATTCAAAAATACGGAATTATGGACGGAGAATGAAAAATCATTCGGCTCACGCTTTTTTGGTGAGTCACACTTTCAAAAATAAGGCCCAGGTCTTTCTTTATACGACCTTTGCTCTTCCAACTGAGCTATTGCAATTCATTCTTGCACATCGAAAATTTCCACATTGTATAATTTCTATTAGCTTGCATTTTGAGTGCACAAAAATCCTTAAAAGTACCGTTCAGTTTTTTAACTAACATGAATATGAAACATTCCCACCAACAAATGCATGTATGTCACTCACAATACAAAAGTTACGCAAACAATAAACAAAGTTAAGCAGAAATAGGATATTTTTACAGCGATACATAGGAAAACACTTGACAACTTTTGACATTGTCTAAAGAAAACTATTGCCGAGTGCTTATCAGGTTATCCTACTCAAGAGGCTAAGTACCGTAAACTGCTGCAACTTATCCAACTACACACAAATTTGCCTATTTCATTTGAATTACGATATATCGCATTCGCTTGCTTTATTCTCGTTTTCTACCATTCTGTAGTAACTATTCATTATTTGGGCAACATATTTTTCATTTTTTATAATTGTAACTCCATTAATACTCTGTCAGTTGTGCGACAAAGATCGGTGGGTGAGGCAGCATTTTTTTTGCGCTCCAAAACTTTTGAATTTTAACTATGAAAAAGCTGTGTTTTCGCACAGGATTAACTGCCTAAAGTAGGATAGTATTGTCTTCTTCTAGTATTACTTGTTTTTTTATGCAAAAGATTGTTTTTTATCAAAAAAAACTTAGAAGGCAATCATGTGTAGTGTTTTGAAAACTTGAGTGACATAACTTTGCCTGGGTCTAGGGTTGTCAAATTTTGTTAACTAGCTTTTACTCGCAGCTTCACTCGCGTGAATCTCGCTTACATTATGCTTAAAAAAATATTTTAGAATTTGTTTCCTCAAGTTATATTAGAAGTGCTCGTTGTAAATTTGTAAAATAATATTCAAATATTTTTTGTAGAAATAATTGTAAAAGAGATTCAACACTTTGTATGCTTTTCTTTTATACTACAATCAAAAATTAAGTTTAATAATATTTGTTGACTAAAATGATGAGACATTATTACCAAGAAGCATTAAAATTGTATTTTTTAATGAAAGTAGCCATCTGGTTTTTTTCTTTTATAAAAAAGTATTAATAATAATCTGTATTCTTTTGGACAACCCTATAGTCAACGACATTTTTGTATGGAAAGTCTGTAGAACCTGCTACAACTTGGCCTAGTAGCTGTAATAAAAAAAATATACAGTATATTGCACTGATTAAATTGGCAGGGACAAGTAGGCTGTCTCATGCCTATGAAAAAAAATTAACGGAAACGATAAGTACAATAAGTATCGAATTATCCTTCTAGGCAAACTTGTGTCTTTTACATACAACTTTGCCTACGACTTTAAGCCCTTGTAATTTAGAAAATTGGTGGAAATTAATAAGATTTGGGGTCTCAATAGTAAGCCAATATGCTTGTCTTCCATTTAAAAACAATTGAGAGTCAAAATTGTGAATAGGTTCCGAGAAAATCGCAAAAAACGTCAAATTCCGTGCAAAGTTGCAGCAGTTTACGGTACCTTGTTATTGAATGCACTGTATTAACTAAACCTACTGTTTTGTGTAAACCAAGTTCTGAGGCCTCCTTGTGCTTGTTTGGTTTGTTGGAGTCCCTCCAACAGGACACACAGGCATCAGGTTAACGTATTTTTTTTTCTGTTCTGTGTTCTCTTTTTTTGTGTTTAATGTTGTTTTTTCTGTTCAATGGGACTGACATGTCATCGACAAAAGCCCCTAAAAAAAAAAAAAGAATAAAAAAAAACTAAACCTACCTTATGTAATCACTAATAAGGTCCATCACACTTTAGCACTAATATTATAAAGAGGAAATGCTTGTAAGATTGTGAATTTGGGGTAATTTTACGGAACTACTGAACCGATTTCAAAAATTCTTTCACCAATAGAAAGCTACATTATACCTGAGTGACATAGGCTACAATATATGTATGTACCTCCCGAGCGAAGCCGAGGCAGGGCCACAGAATTAATATAAGTACTACGTACAGAAAGGAAACTCTCTGCCCCTCCCGCAATATGGCACGCCCCCGCACCCCCCGCACTTCTCCCCCGTTCTTGTGCGTATTTGGACGCTATGACTATGAAAACGCACACATTGACGTGTTACTGACGTGTGCACGGATATACAGTTTCATTTGTAGTAGGTATATTTGACGCTCCGTTTCTATGAAGCGCCCGTCCTGTGGCAGGGCGCTAGTTTTAAAAATTTAGGAAATGAGTAATGGATTCCACCCATGGAAGCACCAACTTTATTATTTCACTCCATAAAGAACACTCAGACAAATATAATAAACAAGACTATATTAAAAGCAACCTTCAGACATTATTAGAAAACTTTGGCCCGTACTATTAAATTCCTTAGAGTATTTATCCAACAGGAGACGATGCGAGCGCGAATTTATATGCAAAAAAGTCTGCGACTTTCGGTGGGGGGATAACGCGCTAACTAACGCAATGCGTATTAAATAACATAATTTATACACACACATAGATAATGCCGACCACTAGCTTAAAAAACTACGCACACAAACAGGAGACTAGAAGAGATCTTTTCTTGAGATAAGTCCGCCATTTTGTATATTTACCTTTTTTATTTTTGTTACTTTTATTAATTACTAGCTACCTCCCGAGGCTTCACTCCCGTGGGAATTTCATCCCGATATGTACTTGTCTCCCCGTGTACCAAATTTCATCAAATTTCGTCTAGTAGATTTTGAGTAACAAACATCCTCACAAACTCACATCCAAACTTTCGCTTTTATAAGATGATCCTTAGTACAATAAAGTTTTTATTACAAACAAACAGTATGAAATTCTGCAGTTAGAATGCTGCAGAAATGCAGAGGGGGATATACCTGTAGTGGCATCTCCCGTTTGTTAAATGCTCTATGATGAAATCTGAAAGTTAGCAGACCGCACACGATGCTCCCCCGGGATACGAACTGGATACGCAAATGGATACCTCTTGTTCGCTGAGCCCGTGGGTCTATAGGTGTCCTTACGTATTATAAATTAATGTCCCACGCGGCGTCTGTACGTCTGCGGTGCTGGATCTCTGAAACTATTTCAGAAATTTACAAAAAAAATTTTTTATTATCGGCCAAATCACACAGATTGAGTTAGCCCCAACCAAAGCTAGTTCGAGACTTATGTTATGGGATACTAACTCAACGATACTATATTTCATAAAAAATACATACATCCAAGACCCAGGCCAATCTGAAAAAGATCATTTTCCATCTTGACCCGACCGGGGATCGAACGCGGGACCTCAAGTGTGACAATTATGCGTGATGACCGTTAGGCCACGGAGGTCGAATTTATGTTTAGCCGTTTGAAGATAAGCCATTTTAATCCCAATTCCTGTTGACTTTGATATTATTTTATGAAGATTTAATACACGAAATCATGTAAATTGTTACAGCGCTTTTGTATTTTCCATTTCCTCCCACGGACGAAAAAAGATATTTTCCCTTCCTCCTCTTTCTTTCAGAAAAGAAGGCGTATTAGAAGAAACTTAATCTTTAAATTCATTTTTGTTATAGCTATTTCTAGCGTTATTCGTTAATTCCTATCAATCATTTCAATCACTTTTCAGTCGACTCGTCGATTTTGTCTCTGTATTTTTAAATCACATCCAAATCTTCAAAAATAGAAAATTAATGCCATCGAATACCGTCTGTCAGTCTAATAAAAGAGCAGCTTTTGATCGGTATTAATCTGTGGAGAATTTTCAATAATTGTCTCTATTTTAAGTGGGATTAATGAAAATTGAACCAGACATGTCGAAGTTATTTTGGTTTCTGTATTTGGGGTTCCGTGAACTTTTAGACCTTCAGACATATTATCACTGCTGATTCCACTGGAGAAAGAGACGCAAGAGTTCAAGAGATCTAACCTACCCAGCCATTCCCATTCATCAATTTAAAGTCAAAGTCAAAATTTTTAATTGAAACTTAGCCTTTAAAGAAGGCTCTTTTTCACGTCGAATACTAATTATTAATCAAAATATATTATACTAGCTTTTGCCCGCGGCTTCGCCCGCGTGAATTTCCCACGGGAACAGTGCTTTTTCCCGGGATAAAAAGTAGCCTATGTGCTATTCCAGGTCATTATCTACCTCTGTACCAAATTTCATCGAAATCCGTCCAGTAGATTTTGCGTGATTGAGTAACAAACATCCTCACAAACTCACAAATTCACAAACTCACAAATTCACAAACTCACAAATTCACAAATTCACAAACTCACAAACTCACATCCAAACTTTCGCATTTATAATATTAGTATGGATAGTATGGATTATGACTCAAAGCTACAAACTACTAGCATTTCGGAACGACCACTGCTGAGAAGAAATGCCTAGAGAAACTCATGAAACAGTCTCTAAATCGCAGTAAAAGCCCTTTTTGTGAATCATTATATATTAAAACAAAGACAGACCCCTTTTTTTAAGTTGGGAGTCAAAAATAGGAATTCATATACAAAATTCGAAAATATATAGCCTGTGTAATTTTTCTTCGATTCCCTTTACCCCCTTAGGGGTGGAATTTTCAAAAATTATTTTTTAGTGCTCACTTACGCTATAAAAGAACCTCTGCAAAATTTCAAGTTTATACATTCAGCGGCCATCTTTGCGTTGATATACCAATTATTCAGCATGCAATTTGATAAATACAGATAACGTTAAGCACTTTATTTCTCCATAATCACCTTATTTTGGCGTATTCTGAGAAGTACTTCACTTCAGCTCAATATTTTCTACAATTTTAACGAATCTTGGCTTTTTTTAATGTACTGAGTTAAGAAACAGTGATAGTTTCTATGGCAGCACATTAAACACAGTTCCCCCAATAAAAAGCAGCGTGTACATAAAAATGGTGCCGTCCGGGCCACTGGGCGTAAGAGCCAATCACTTAACGAGGCGTAGTGACGACCAAAACTTGTTGTTGTGTGTACTGCGATTGGGAGGTTTTGATGCTAGAATAAGGCTTAAAGCAGGGCTTATTACCGGTTGGTACCGGTACTAAATTCTCATAAATTACCGGTACTTTCGGAGAGTTTATATAGATAGAGAACTATCTTTTTTCCGCTGCTTCGCCCGCGTGAATTTCCCACGGGAACAATGCTTTTTCCCGGGATGAAAGGTACCCTATGTCCTTCTCAGTACTTCTAACTATGTGTATGCAAAATTTCAGAAAGATTGGTTCAGCGATAGCGTGAAGAAGTAACAAACAAACTCACTTTTTCATTTTATAATATTAGGTAGAATTAGGATTTGAAACCAGCAAACAAGCCGGTTTAAAGTCTCGAGTCCCTAAGTCCGATATTGGAGCCAGAGGATAGCCAAGCCATAGAGCCAAAGTGACTACCAAAATTCTCTTGATGCGTAAAGGTGTTTCAAGTCCCGAGTCGCACCAGCTCTTGCCAGTTGTCAGCTCTGAAGCCCTGTAGGTCTTACAGAACCTCAACGTTCTCGCAGAACCAGGGCGCGGCAGACTGGTCGACGGCCCCTCGGTTGACCCTCTTTAAACGGCATGATTCTCTCCCCATGTCGGAGGCCAAGATCCACTTCGAGTCGCTGCGCCGCGGTATAGTAAGTAAGTAAAGTCCCGAGTAAAGTCCCTAAGTCCAATGCTGAAGCCAGAGAGTAGCCAAACAAACTGTGTAAAACTTATCTTTTGGTTCGTCTTACGAAAAACTCCTTAAAGAAAGAGTCCTTAATTTTTTTTTGTCTATAAAATGGTTAAAGTTGCACATTAAATATGAATAATGCTCTTTTTTTAGCTATTTAGTACAAGTATCAAGTCACTTGGTCCGAGTAAAATCATTGTATATCGACGCGATTGCCGCGATTTCGGTCACATCCGACTGCGTCCTTCTGGATATCATTAGTTGTTTAACCCCCTCCCCTCAAAGTGGGGTGTTCTAATGGCGACTGGACTGTGAGGGATATACAAACGGACGACTTTCATAACAAAAAGTACCAGGGCAGCATGACATATAAGCTTTATTAATACCCTATTTTTCTATCCATTTTCATAAGGATTTAAAAACATACATATACATACGCCTTATCACGCCTTTTTCCCGTGGGGGTAGGTAGAGACTAGCGATTTCCACTTGCTACGATCCTTAGAGATCTCTCTTGCTTCCTCTACACTCATCACTCTCTTCATACATGCTCTCCAGTTACGGGTGCTCCTAATATCGCCCTTTTTAAGGAGGCCCGCAATCTGGTCGAAATGCGTTCTTAGAGGTCGACCCTGACCAACTCCTTCTCTGTAGGTAGTAGGTACTTCTATGTGTATGCGAAATTTCAGGAAGATTGGTTCAGTAGATAAAGCGTGAAGAGGTAGGTAACAAATAAACAAACACACTTTGGCATTTCTAATATTAGTTACGAAGTTAGGATTGCAGGCAAACAAGCATGCAGGTTGCCTGATGGTAAGCAATCACCGCAGTCCATCGACACCAGCGACCCTAAAAAGGTCACTGATGCGTTGCCAACTTTTTTGAGAACGCAATAGGCAATTTTTTTCTAACTTTACGATAGGTACAGTCAAGGGTCATAAGTGCAGTAATATCTCGAAGACCTTATTGCCTATGTTGTAAAGTGACGTCTTTGGGGAAAATGCAGCAGTGGAGTTTGTTGCGCCGCCTCTTCTCCACTTGCGCTTTGGAGGCGGTAACCTTGGCTTTAAGTAATTTTATGACGTCAACTAACTAAAAAACAAGAACATGACGATTTTAAAGTGCTATTTTTGAGCCTATTTAAATAAAAACCTTTGACTTTGACTAAAAGATCATATTGCCTCGTAGATTTTGACTGCATATTTGACTCTTGACTATACATACATTTATTTCCCTTTATTTATTTATTTCCTTATTTACTTTTATTTACTTCCGTATCCAAAAGTACCAGGGCATCATGACATACAAGTAAGTTTTCCGTATGAATATTTATGCCGTATTCGCTTTAGTACACAATATATGGTTGGAACTCGAAGCATTTGGGTAAAACGGCCACTTTGATGATTTAAAAAAAATGAACCTTATTAATCTATATTAATAAGGTTAATTTTTAAATATATAAGAAAGTGACCGTTTTATCCCCACAGTTTTGGGTTAGTGTATTTTTTCTTTGCCACAGGTAAGTAAAGATTCACCGTAGATACGAATTCAAATAAATCCCTATTTATGTAAGAAACTGCTGGTTCGTCGCATTTCCTTGAGTTTGAACCTCCAACGCACAAAAGGGGTGTTATAAGTATGACCTGTCTGTATCAAAATGTAAGAGTTAAAATTTTCACTTGCAAATCCTATCCTACTATATAATTATAAGTGCGAAAGTGAGTTTATTTGTTTGTTACCTCTTCACGATTCATCTAATGAACCAATCTTCCTGAAATTTTGCATACACACAGTTAGAAGTAGAAGTACTGAGAAGGACATAGGCTACCTTTCATCCCGGGAAAAAATGGGTGGGAAATTCACGCAAGCGAAGCCGCGGGCAGAAGCTAGTAACCAACACTTACAGGCGTCTCCTTCTGCCAAATTTCATATGATCATACTCTTTGTAATGAGCGATTTTCTGACAGCTTAATTAGAAACAATAATTCAGTATAAAAAAGTCTCAACAGATAGCGTTTTATGAACGCAGTCGTAATAATGGCTGAACCTATATGGTGCGCTTTTGTCAATTAGAGGCAGAAAAAAAATCACACAGTTTGACAGTTGCAT
Source organism: Ephestia elutella (assembly GCA_018467065.1). NCBI lineage: Eukaryota > Metazoa > Arthropoda > Insecta > Lepidoptera > Pyralidae > Ephestia > Ephestia elutella. Next base: position 7,173,843 of record CM031593.1, read on the forward strand.
TTGTGCAACTGTCAAACTGTGTGATTTTTTTTCACAATATTGATACTTTTTAGATGTTTATTTTACTAATTTTTATTAAAAAAACATGCTAGTCCCGTAAATTTTTGGTTTTTGTATGGAACTTTTTCTCTCGCCATCTAAGAAGTCATCTGGAACCATTTTTTTTTTTAATTTGTGTCTCGGAAAATCCCTCATTGTGTGCATAATTTTAAAACTAGTGGTCGGCATTATATTTGTGTATGTGTAGAAATTACATTGTCTAACAATGCGTATTGCGTAAGTGAGCGCGTTTTCCCCAGTATAGAAATTTGCGCTCGCATCGTCATAATGAGAGACTATAAAAACATTTTGAACAAAAAATGAAGGGGTATTAAAACTTGACAGTAATGAATAAGTATGCAAATCAAAACATTAAAAAAACCAACGTATTTTTCAGAAAAAAAATCACTTAAGCCTATTATTGTCTTATGAATTATTGTGCAATTTATCATTTGAATCACATTTCTTTGTTTTGACGAAGTACTGAAAAGGTTACACAAACTGAAATTTAATTTAACTTCCTATGAAAACGAGGGGTTTGCAAATTCAGTGTTTCTTAGTTAACACGATGATTAGAATTTTGTTTTTTTTTTTTAAATCGGTAACTCTTCTGTTATACTAGATCTGGGCAGTTACAATACAATGTAATCCATCATCATCATCAAATTTAAGAGCGAGGCTCTTGTCGGTGGAGTTCCTTCCATTTTTCTCTCTCCATTGCCAACTGTTTTACTTCTTGATACGACCCGACGCACACTTTTTCCTTTATTTGCCTCATGTAGCCTTGTCTTGGTCTTCCTGGGCCCCTTCTTCCTTTTATTTTTCCTTCTATAATGTTTCTAATGAAGTCATCGTGTCGTATCAGGTGCCCTAACATTTTCCCTAACAATGTAATCCAATACAATAAAATACAAAATACTTGATTCTGAAACTTATCTCCGACAAACGTTTCCCTGCCTAATTGTTCAACGACAGAACCTAACAACTACGAACGTTTCGCCGACAGTACGATTCATTTATGGGTGTTTCAACGACAGAATCTAGTTGTTAGGCTGTCGTCGGTTCACCCATAAATGAATCGTACTGTCGGTCGGCGAAACGTTCGTAGTTGTTAGGTTCTGTCGTTGAACAATTAGGCAGGGAAACGTTTGTCGGAGATAAGTTTCAGTATCAAAATACTTTATTGCACACAAGTAAATACATAGTTGGCAATTTTTTCTAAGCTGCTGAGCAAAAGCCTCCCCACTCTCTTTCCATGTGTCCCTATCTGTGGTCTTTTCTCTCCACTTTCTGCCGAATGCCCTAAGTTCATCCGACCATCTTGTCTTAGGCCTTTCTTATATATAAAGTAAACTTTAAACTAAAGGGAAAAGAAGATGCACGCCTTTTTCCCGTGGGGGTAGGCAGAGACTAGCGATTTCCACCTGCTACGATCCTTACAGATCTCTCTTGCTTCCTCTACACTCATCACTCTCTTCATACATGCTCTCCGGTTATGGGTGCTCCAATCTGGTCGGAGTGCGTTCTACGAGGTCGACCCTGACCAACTCTTCCTTTCACCTCTGCTTTATAAATACCTTTCGTCAATCTCTTTTCATCCATCCTCTCAACATGCCCAAACCATAACATTCCCTTTTCAATTTTGGTCACTACATACTATTGCTTACGGCCTTATCGCCGTAAGCAATTTCTTCCAGGCAACCATAAGGTACATGAGCTCATACCGCCTGCCCATTTCTTCAATAGGACAACCAGACGCACTGCGGGCTATCATCCCTTCCTGGTTTATGCGTGCGGGGGGAATCCCCCGCACGCACCAAGCGCTTTTCATCATCATTCCTAATGCGCACAGCGAAGCAGTGGAACTCCCTGCCTGCGTCTGTGTTCCCGAGCACATACAGCCCGACTCTCTTCAAAACCAGAGTGAATAGGCTGCTTCTGGATAAGCTCGCTACACCGTAGACTTCATCTCTGTCCTCGGGCAAGATTGTGGTCAAGAGCAAACTTTAATTTAAAAAAAAACCATTTGAACAATGCTTGAAGACGTTACGTTTAAAATGTTAGAAAAATTACTACGCGAGTTTGTCATATCGTATGATATCGCATGTTATCCTACGGTTACTATTATTCTGTGTGTTCGTGTGTCTATCATTCGGTCTTGGGAGGTCACTGACCCGTTGCATGCTGAGTTGGAAATTTATTGTAGTTTTGGTACTGTTTTCGGCATATATTCTTTGAGCTTAGGTTAGGTTGCGTAATATTCTTCTAATGCCAAATCAGTATCATCAATCATATACATATAGTAAAACTGTAACTTGTCAGTGTCTGTACATAGGAGATATTGTAGAAAAAAACTTTGAGGGGTCTTTATATGGCCAATAGAAGCCAAAACGATTTTTTTAGAATATTTCTTTGTCTGTATGTTTGTACATGCATCACGCAAAAACTACTGGACCAAATTTGATGCGGTTTGCACTGTTGTTGAAGGTCTAACTTAAAATACATACATACATACATATTATTTCGCCTTTTTCCCGTGGGGGTAGGCAGAGACTAGCGATTTCCACTTGCTACGAAAAAGCGGCTAACTTAAAATCTAAGACAAAAATTAAGAAAAAAATGTTTTGCCTTCTTTTGGCCCTATAAAATCTCCCCACGTAGTTTTTTTTTTCTTAAATATCTTACAAACACAGACCAGTTACAGTTTTATTATATGTATTGATGATTAGGATTTGGGACAAGCCTTATGCCACCATTTCTTAAGTAAAAAAAAAACAATATCCCTATATCTTTAATTTCTTTTAACACAATCAATAAAACTAAAACCAATCGCCCACTGTCGCAGGCAATTACCGAAATCGGCCATATTGTCATTTGTCCAAATTGGAAACAAGCGTGTATGGGGCAGTTAAAACTGTTGGTAAAATACAGCCCTAATTGCAACTAAATTGTGTAGATGTCACATGACATAGATAATGACATATTTGGGAAAGTACAAAGCTTCATTGTTGATTCTCTGATGGGTTTAGCAATCAATTTATTACTATAAAATGTCTCTCTACTGTTTTTTAGGGTTCCGTACCTCAAAAGGCAAAACCGGAATCACTTTGTTGTGTCCGTCTGTCTGTCAAACTTTTTTTTCTCAGGAACGCTTAATGGTATCAAGTATCCACGGTCTCTTTCAGCAAAAAATAATCAAAATTATACGTCAACGCGATCAAGAGATATTAATTCAATTCAAAACATTTATTGCCGTAAATGTTGCGAATTTTCGCATATTTTGCGATTTTAGGCAGCAATCAAAACTTATGGGGTACTTCCAGTTGACCTGGGTTTAACGTTTAACGCTAAGGCATTATCTACCAGCCAACCTTTGGGTCATGCAGAGATTTTTAGGTGGGTGTATTTTACTTATTACATATACTTACATAAATAATAATAGCATACATAATTTTTATATACAACGATAAATAATCTCTAATACATACAAACAAACACATAGGTACTCTAAAGACAAATCCAGAATTCAAATTGAAAATTGAAATTGCGACTGTCATCCCACCATTATCGGGCGATCTGACGGTTGTCCAAAAACGTCGATATCGATAACGGCGGACTAATTTGGGCGCGTCACTTGAGCTCGATGACGTCACACGTCAGGCGTCACGTCGCAACGTCACTTGATACTTGATGGGACGGCGTGTCGCGCGTCGCCGCTGGCAATATGTCGATTGAAATGCTTTTAATTTAGTTCTATTAATACTGTTTCTTTTTTAGGGAAGTTTAATACTGGTCAATCAGATATTTTCTTATAAATAAAATACTTAATATCATTTTATTTTATGTAACTTAACAGTACAGTGCACTGAAACCAAATGATTACTATATGCGGTGACATGATGTGATAATTGTTACAAGACAAAATTTCCATAAATATTAGGATAGACAGCGTTGATACTAGCGTACGGGATAAAAAGTACCTTATTTGTTATTTATTTCTAGTTTTATTCAAACCGATCCTCAAATTCACATTGAAATCCATCCAGTAGCTTTTGCGTGAAAGTATAACAAACTGTGCAATAAAATATTGTAAGTTTAGATACAAGAATCACATTTTATACATTTTTATTCACATTTTACATAAGACAAGTCTCCATTTTATATTCTTCGCGTATCACCATACGGCTTCGCACAAAGAGATACTGCTTTTGATATTCTTTGCATGGTAATCGCGATAGATGGCGTTGTGTCTCGGTTCTATCGAATAATAGTTCTATCGAAGTACAGACAGCAAATCTGCAGGTTTAGCCAAAGTTACATTTGTTTAGTAGCGATACGATATCTAAATTCGTAATCGTTTCTACAGTTAACAAAAACAATTTTCTTCCGTCATCAAAGCGAAAGCGAACGTCAAATGTATGGAAGTAAGCGATAAAACAATTCGTTACTCTATGGTTTCTCTTCGTTTTCTCTATGAACTTGCGATGACGATGGCGATCGACCACGTGATTTAGCGTGGCCTTATGTCAATCACATACGTTTTCGAACTTCGTTTTCGTTATCAAATTCTGACTTTGTCTAAAGTTTCTGGTATTCAGGAATAAGTGAAGACCTAAAAAGAGATGGATAGATTGCGTTAGTAGAATCCTATCTAATATTATAAATGCGAAAGCGAGTTTATTTGTTTATTTATTTATTTCTTTGTTTGTTACCTCTTCACGCTTTATCTTTTGAACCAATCTTCCTGAAATTTCGCATACTAATAGTTAGAAGTAGCAACCAGTTTGCGAACCAATAAATAAAAAATAAAAAAAAGTACTGAGAAGGACATATACCTCCTATGTCTTTCTCAGTACCCAGGATGAAAGGTATTTCATTTGTTGCAGGGTAGAAAAATACCGGGAATAGCTCAGTACTTTTTATCCCGAAATTCCCACAGAAGCGAAGCCCCGGGGCGCAGCTATTATATGTATACAGATCACAACTTCAAGTAGTACTATCGTCCAGTCTTTTTTTCCAGATATAAACATAGGAACAATCTAAACCTAAGTGATTTGTCCGTATATATTTATTTATATATTCTTTGTAGTTTACGAGGCATTGTGATCCTCCCAGATTGCATCCATAGAGAATGTGGTAGAAATCCCGTCTACTTTAAGTAAATCCTTAGCGTCCCGGGACTCGGTAAAAACAATATTTGTCATAGTTTGATAGATGCCTGCACATTAGGGACGGGACCGTATCGATATCGAAACTTTTATTTCTGAAAAAAATGCGAATATATCCTAATCCTAACTAATATTAAGAGGCGAAAGTGTGTTTGTTTATTTATTTGTTTGTAATCTCTTCACGCTTCATCTACTGAACCAATCTTCCTGAAATTTCGCATACACATAGAAGTACTGAGAAGGATATAGGCATACCTTTCATCTCGGAAAAAAGCACTGGTCCCGTGGGGAATTCACGCGGGCGAAGCCGCGGGAAAAAGCTAGTATTACAAATGCGAAAGTCGGTCTGTCGGGCGCTTTCACGGTTAAACCGTCAAACCCATATTAAGGGACAGAATTTCGCGTTTTGCCTACCAAATTACTTTGCTTGCACTTACTGTATAGTTCTGAAATTTTTGCTAATAATAGATTAGGAAATTAGCAACACACTACAAGAACCGAAAACATGATTTGACTAAGTTTGCTCGATAAAAAATAATCCTAAACATTGTACCTAAATTACCAAAAAACTCAGTAATACGATGATATTTTGAATATTTTATTCAACATTTATTTAGTTTATATGATAACTGAATTTTTAATTAAAGAATTTTTTAAAACAAGTTATTTATTACTACACAATCATAAATTATAACATTATTCACCTAGGTCCAACGCAATTTTTAATGGAAACATCATACCTTCCTTGTCGTTCATATGGCAACTCGTCTTACCTCTCTCTCTGTCCTCAGACTGCCGGTGGCATTTAGACAAGGCAGACGCATGTCAAATTGCTCCGCAAATTTACTTACGTAAATTATAACAACATGGAGGTTGTTATACAAATCAAGAACTAGATGGCGCTCTTAAAAAGTCGTCAAAACAGCACGATGCTGCTTTGCGACATGAGAGCGACGTGAATCACGAAAAATGCTTATTCTTGAACAAATACATTTTTAATACACTCATTAATGGTCAAAAAAATTATTAATACAAAATAATTACCAAATAAAAAATGAAGTAAAAAAAATGTACTGGGGATCGAACCTGCGAATTTTTCTCTGAAGTTCTAATTATACTCCGATAAGAAAGCCGACAGACAAGAGGGCGCCTCTTTTTCTAATTTGTACTGTTTATGTATCGGATAATGTTGGTTCACTTTTTACCCACGACACTACTAAATTTATTTCTTGACAGACTGTGTATATTTTTTCTTCTTATGTTGTATCCTACTAATATTATAAATGCGAAAGTTTGGATATGAGTTTGTGAGTTTGTGAGGATGTTTGTTAGGTACTCAATCACGCAAAATATACTGGACGGATTTCGATGAAATTTGGTATACGGGTAGAAAAATACCGGGAATAGCAAATAGGGTAAGCCCATATATATATAGCCCAAATAAGCCCAGGGGCGCAGCTAGTGTAAAAAAAATATAAAATAATGTATTAGAATTTAAAAAAATAAAAAAAATATATCACAGAGGAGATTTGAAGTCTTTCTCGTTTTGACGTAGGTACTTCGTCTGTACGTACGTAACCATTATTCTAACAACTTGTTCGAAATGCATGTGAAATTTCCCATGTTATATTATAACACTAGTTTTTGCCCGCGGCTTCGCCCGCGTGAATTTTCATCGGGAAGAGTGCTTTTTCCCGGGATGAAAGGTATGTCCTTCTCCGTCCTTCTAACTAGGTATGTGTATTTAAAATTTTAGAAAGATTGGTTCAGTAGGTACATAAAACGTGAAGAGGTAACAAAAAAACAAACTCACTTTCCCCATTAAATTATGTTTAAAAAAGAAAACCGAATTCCCAAATAACAGCAAGAACTCGAACCTAGCACTCTTCAAATTAAATTTCATAAACTTAACACTTGGCCAAACGCTACTATGACATTGTTGTCGAAATGTTACATTACATATTTCAACGTACTATACATGAATTACTTACTACGTAAGTAGCTTTACGAAAACACTGACTAAAACACATTTTTTGTTTACTTTTCCTTAATTTTGCATTCATTAATTTGGATTATTTTTTTTAAAATAAGTATTTCAAGAACAAATTTGTTGAAAAAGGTTGAAATAAAAAAACAGTTTATTAGATGGTTTGCAGATTATGAGATAGATGGAGCTAATTTTTACTATTTAGTTTCTATGAGGGGGCGCCCTTGTAGCTTACAGGGGGGTCGGGGGTGAAATCTAACTTTCTTATTCAAGCTTTCTGACCCTTAATATGGAGGAAGTTGAAGACCCTAGGTCAAATATAGGCATACTGCTACTAAGCATAACTCTTGAAAAAATCTACTTCTAGGCTGAAATGGAGGGTGTTTTGTAGTAGTTTGGCTAAAAATAAATTAATATATAATTTTCACCCTTGCGTAGCCGTGCCGTATCGTTAGTGTCTATTAAAATCAAACAAATATTTTGTTTAACAATAGCATTGTCATTAAAACTATCGATATGGACCACAAGACGGACTGTCACACCACTAAACTAACGCAGCGGGGCTCGCGCGCCGCAAGAAAAACGTCTTCATAGCGCACCTGAGCGGACACTACGACCGCGTTTCTTGATACTTTTGAATAGTTTCTGTTTTAAAATATGCAATGGCTAACCACTCCTTAAATATTGCTAAGGAAGTCGTGTTTCGACGACTTCTTACTAGTGAGTAGAAATTCTAATATTGATACGCCATTGACACACGAGATCGACACTGGACTCTAGTCCAGAAAACACCCTAGCTTTTCCCTTCGTCTGCCCATTATTATTATTATGTTTTTATCCACTCTTTGTGCTCAGGTTGCCCTGGTATATTTTGTAAAAGCACGGGTTTTTTTAACCAAGTGCTTTTACATCAAGACATTACTTATAGATTTAGAGAATTGTCTGATTCCAGTTGCAAAAACTTACGAACAATCCGGCAGGTATTTAGTATAGCAGCTTTTTGTAGTGTTAAGTATGTATATTTTGGCAGACCTAGTTGATTTAACTGTTTGAAGATGTCCTTTGGTATTACCCCAGTTGTTGAAACAATAATTGGTACTATTGTGACAGAATCCATTCTCCACATTTTCTTTATTTCTTCTTGTAATTCTGTGTACTTACGAATCTTTTCAGTTATTGTCGATTGTAAATTATGGGTGTTTGGTACTGCTATATCAATAATGTATGTTTGTTTATTTCTTTTATCTACTAAGGTTATGTCCGGTCTATTGTTATAAATTGTATGGTCAGTCAGTATAGTTCGGTCAAAGTACAGTTTATGGGAGGTATTTTCTAAAATAGTTTGGGGTGTGTATTTATAATATGGTGTGTCTGTATCAGTTATCAATTTATATTTAATCGCTAGTTTCTGATGGATGATATGAACTAATTGATTATGACGGTGTGTGTAATCGTTTTGGGCCAGTGACATACATGCTCCTGTTATATGTTGTATGGTTTCTGGTTTATTGTTACATTTTCTACACAAATCACTATTTATCGTGGCATCTTTGATTATATATTTTCGGTAATTTTTTGTGGCAATGACTTGATCTTGAATTGCAATGATGAATCCTTCTGTTTCAGGAAATAGGCCAGCAGAACAGAGCCATTTATTTGATGCTTCCCTATCGATGTGATCTTGATTTAAATCTTTAGGATGTCTACCATGTAGTTCTTTATTGTACCATCTATTACGTTTTTCATTTAAGTAGTGAGTCATGTCCGTCTGTTCTGTTTCGTCTGCAAGATTTAAAGGTGTGTAATGAGCATCTATTTTACAAATATCACTATGGAGTAGGCTAGAGGATTTCTTATTGAAAAAGAAAGTTTTTAAATTAACTATTTGTTTGTTGTGCAAGTAACTAATATCTATTAAGCCTCTACCCCCTTCTTTTCTAGCCAAAGTAACCCTTTCTATTGCTGATTTTGGATGATGAAATCTATAACGAGTTAACAGTGTGCGTAGTTTTACTTCTAAATTTTTTAGTTCTGATTTCGACCATTTAAGAATTCCAAAAGAATAAGTTAGGACCGGGATAGCATAGGTATTGATAGCCTTAAACAAATTTTTACTTACTAATTGTTTTTTACAGAGTTTATGAATTCTGGTAAAGAAATTTGTCTTCAGTTGTTCCTTCATATTTCTATGTGCAATAAGTTTACCTTGGTTATATCCTAAATATTTATAAAATTCTTCTTTACTCATAGCTATAATCTGTTCTTCATCATTTATATCATAGTTTCCATCTACTATTTTACCTTTCTTTATATTAATTTTACGACATTTGTCTAGCCCAAAATCCATTTTAATACTGCATGAAAAGTTTTTAGTGATATTTAATAATTCTGTCATATTTGTATCAGTATCTGCATAAAGTTTTAAGTCGTCCATGTAAAGTAAATGTGTTATTTGAGATAACGTAGCATTCTGTTCAATAGTGAATCCAAGATGTGAATCATTCAATTCTCTAGATAGTGGGTTTAAGGCTAGACAAAACCATAAAGGGCTAAGAGAATCCCCTTGAAAGATTCCTCTTTTGATTGGGATCTCTGTAGTAGATACGACTGTTTCGTTACTCTGTAGTTTAATTGTGGTGGACCAATGCTGCATTGCTTTCTGTAGGAAGTTAATGATAAAAGGGTTTACCTTATAAATTTGTAGAACTTGTATAAGCCAAGAGTGGGGCACACTGTCAAACGCCTTTTTGTAGTCAATGTATGCAGCGAAAAGGTCTTTCTTACCTGCTTGGACATGTTTCAAAATGACTGCATCAATTGTCAACTGCTCTTTACACCCCATATGGAACTTCTTACACCCTTTCTGTTCTTCAGCCATTATGTTATTGGATTCGATATGTCGGTTGATTCTATTAGTTATACATGAAGTTATTACCTTGTATAAAGTTGGCAGGCATGTTAATGGCCGGAACTGGGATGGATCTTGGGTCCTGCTGGACTTTGGTAACATAAATGTGAGTCCTTTAGTTAAGAATTCTGGCATCGGTGTATTGCCTTTAATTAAATCTGTTATTTGCTTTGCCATAATATCATTCAAACTAACTAGCTTTTTCAACCAAAAGTTATGAATTCCATCTACTCCTGCTGCTTTCCAGTTATGCGTTTTATTTATCACCTGTTGCAATTCATACGAATCTATTTCTTCAAACTCCATTGAATCTATATGATCTACTCTACACTGTTCGTTTAAGATCCATTCAGCATTTTTGTCGTGTTCTATTTCGTGTGACCAGATTCCTGACCAAAAGTCAGTAAGCGCAGTTTCTGAAGGCAAGTCAGTTACTACTGTGGTTCCTTTTAAATTTCTGTAAAATTGCTTTTCATTCTTCGAAAACATTTTATTATTATCCTTACGTTCCTGTGCTTTTTTATATCTAGATAATCTATTACTTTTAACTAATAGTTTTTGTTTTAAGGTGTCTATAAAATCTTCTATATTTCTATTATTACTTTCGTGTCTATTATGTACTTGGTACGCCTCCATTATTTTCTGAACATTAATTATCAGTTTTCTGCTTCTTGCGCCATTCTTAAAATGAGTTAACCTTCCTATGTCTTTTCTTAACTGTTCTATGCTCTTTTCGATCCTTATTTGCCATTTAGGTTTACTATTTCTTCTATTGTGAAAGGACGTATTTATTTTGTATTTAAGGAATTCAATTATCGTTATAGCTGTGCAGTAAATAAGGGTGTGAGTATCTGTGATGTCATGTAAAGATTCTATTTTAGGGGGTATTATGAATTTATTAAATAAGTGTATTATATTGGATATTTGTTTAGAAGTATTTATTTTAGGTAATCTTGGCCTTTGAGTCGGGTGTATATCTTTATATTTAATAAAATTATTATCCAAAAGGTTTTTTAATGTATTTACAAGCTCATTATCATTTATTTGATTATCATTGAGAGGAGCATGCGTTAAAATCGGTTCAGTGAGTTCTTCATGATCAGTTGTATTGTGTAAAGTTACATTGGTTAAATTTATGTTTACTGATTCTTCATTATTTGGGGTCTGTTGTTCTAACTCGCGAGATACTTGTTCTTTGATGTCATTTAATTTTTCCATAGTAAAGTACTTATTATTTATTATTACTCTTCTTTGGTCCGATATTCTTTGCTCTGATACATGCTGAAATTCGGGGTATTGTTCTATAATAGCTTTATGTAGAAGAGGTCGATAAGCTGTTAAATTTGTTTCTAATTGAGTTATTTTATAGTAATGACGCATTATTGCTTCATTGACTTCTGTTGGCCATCGCATTCTTTGTCTTGTTTGTGATGCAGAAGGCGGAGGTAAAGAAGATATTTGAGAAAATGTGGAGTTTGGACGTGTGTTCAGTGATAAATCTTGTGAATTAAGTTGCCTTAGTGATTCTATTGAAGCTAATTCAGATTTTACATCTTCATAAATTTCATCTAACGTTTCTTGGGGAATCAGTTTTCTACGGATTATTGCTCGTCTTTGATCGCCTATTCTTTGGCGACTTACATCCATACTGGGGAATTTCTCTATAAATTTTGTATGCAGTGGTCCTAAATACGTGCTGAGGTCAGTTTCAAGGTTTGTAAGTAATAAATAGGTAAGTACGCATAATAAATGTGTTCATTTCCATTGACCAACTTTTTCGCGTACCATATGTACTAGAGGCGGGTACAGGACCAATAGCATTAACTGCCTCCTGCACAACATCCTCTGGCATTATACTACCCATTGATGACTGAATTGGGGACGAATTTGGCTGATATAATGTGTTGCTAGGTGATGAGAAAATGGGATTACTAGATGATGATATGTCACTATAATGATCGGCAGTTGCGGAATTTAACTCAACGGGAGCCCGCCTGTTCAGCTTCTCGTTGTGTTTACTTCTTCTTCTTCTTACTTCGTTGTTTTCAGCATTAATGCTGTGTGCATCTCGAGACCTATTAGGATGAGATCTTAAAAAATATATTTTCTTTTCTTCTTCAATTGTGTTCCCACGATAAGCTAGGGAAAATACGTCCACATTCTGCAGAGCCCCGCATGCAGAAGTAAGGCATAGGCTACTTCCCGATGCTGCCCGGTTTCGGGAGTCCACCGTTCACGACTAAGCTGCCCCTTAGCCACGCACCTCTCGGCACGGTTGGTCACACCTTAGGTTGGGTTGGGACCGTTAGTTGAGGAAGAGGATTCAGTTACCTTGATGGTCAGGTATTGCTTCAGATATACTGCAGCATGAGGTCCTCTTCCCGTAAGCCCCCCTACCACGACAAGGTGGCCCCTCAGGGGGGTTATTATTATTATTATTATTTTTTTTTTTTTTTTATTATTTACTATTGACATGTATTATCATATTATTTATATTTATTTCTCAGGTTCTAAGCGACGTATCAAGATGAAACCTGCGCCAGATTTTAAGTTAGACCTTCATCAATAAGTCTGTAAAAGCCGCAATCTATTTCATCCAGACGTTTTTGTGTAATTCTCATACAAAGACAGACAAAAATTTCTTAAAAATAGTTTTGGCTTCTACTAGCCTATATAGACACCTCATATTTTTTTTTCTTTAATATATCCTATGTGCAGACACGGAAGCGGTGGTGGTTGAGTGGTAGGGCGCCTGCCTGTGGATACAAAATCCCAGGTTCGAATCCTGCCCGGGCTACATGAGTTTGTATACCAATCTGACTCATGTTAGTTTTCATCGACCACCACTTGCTTCCGGTGAAGGAAAACATCGTGAGGAAACCTGCACTCTGGTTGATGATTATCAGCTAGTGTGTGAAATGGAGAAGGCAATCGCAAACCACTCCATTAAAGTTGCCATGAGAGTCGTTGTGTGTGTTTCATTCCATGACCACGACCCTCAGTCATGCACATCTCTCTTTAGTTGTATTTCCTCATGACGCATGAGGAAATACGACTAAAGAGAGATGTGCAGACACAGATCAGTTACAGTTATTATATGTATAGATTGTAAAGTATCAAGAAGGTTTCGTCCCGCACATACCTTAGGGGCAGGTGTACACTGAACCACAAAACAATTACAGACATTAATATAAATTTAAATAGACTCGTATTTATTTTTATTAGTCGAACGCGACGAATACTGATTTTGTGGGCTTATTTGGGGGCGCACCGTCGTTTACTCAATTTATTGACTGTCGTTATTGTATTGTTTTAAGACTAGATAAAATAAGTTTGTTTTTAAATTTTCATTTCACAAAAATTAAATTGGTAGTCTGAGGTAACGTTTTTGTGTTTGATAAAGTTAATTCACTTTTTAGGTACGCCTCATACATTGAAATTTGTCTAGTAGATTTTGCAATATTGGGTAACACACACCCATCCTAATTTTTTAACATGACTACATATAATAAAACTGCAACTGGTATGTGTCTGTACATAGAAGATTTTTAAGAAAAAAAACTATGAAGAGTTATCATAGAAGCCAAAATCATTGTTTATAGAATTTTGTCTGTCTTTCTGTCCGTCTGTCTTTCTGTCTGTATGTTTGTACTCGCATCACGCAAAAACTACTATATCAAATTTGATGCGGTTTTCACTGTTGTATTATAGAAGGTCTAAATTAAAATCTGGCGTAAGTTTTATCTTGATACGCCGCTTAGAACCTGAGATATGAGCGGACGAAGTCGCTGGCACAGGCTTTTTTTTTATAACATAGGGCGGCAAACGAGCAAGCGGGTCACCTGATAGTAAGCGATCACCGCTGCCCATGGACTACTGTAACACCAGGGTTATCACAAGAGTGTTACCGGCCTTTCAAGAAGATGTAGACTCGTTTTTTGAAGGTTCCAATGTCGTATCGGTTCGGGAACACCGCCGCAGGAAATTGGTTTCACAGTTTGGTCGTAGTTTACAGGCTAGTTTATAATATTAGTGGGGTTCCTTTATTTTATTATCTTGGAAAAGGATATTCTTTTGTCCAAATGTTCTAAATGGAAACATTTTTGGAGAATTTTATGACTTCAACCACAGAATACATAAGCTAACTAAAAAACAAAAATATGACGATTTAAAAGTGCTATTCTTAAGCCTATTTAAATAAAAGCAATTGACTTTGACTTTGAGTACTTTGGGTATACACTTGGACACGGTCCTGTCAATTGCGTGGGCCGTTGTGTAGTGTCACATATCGCAATTGGCGTGGCCATTAAGCAATTGGCCACGTCAAACAGTGTCTGCAGAGATGAGAGACATTATCTTATAAACTGTTGAGATTTCTCACGTTCCGATTGACAGAGCTGAGGGGTCCGGAAATTAATTTGACAAACCCAATTTCCTAATCCTAACTATTATAAATGCGAAAGTGAGTTTGTTTGTTACCTCTTCACGCTTTATCTACTGAACCAATCTTCCTGAAATTTCGCTTACACATAGTTCGAAGCACTGAGAAGGACATAGTACCTTTCATCCCGGGAAAAAGAACTGTTCCCGTGGGAAATTTACGCGAGCGAAGCCGCTAGTTTCAAATGAATGAGAGAGGATTCCAGCGACTGGGACCGAGCTTTACTTGACCCGCGGTCCGAGTCACTTTTTTTCGTCTGACTGACTGTACTTTTTAGCTTGAACAATAGATTTTTTTTTATTTGTGTGTAGTGCCAGTCGCAGGAAGAAAAAAAATTAAATTAAAAAATTCGGCGACTCAGACCGCGGGTCAGTAAGATTGATTCAGAAGATACAGCGTAAAGAGGTAACAATCAAATAAATAAACAAACTCACATTCCCATTTATAATGTTATAGTTAGGATAGGGGAGGCCTTTGTCCAGCAGTGGACGTCTTTCGGCTGAGAGAGAGAGAGTTAGGATTAAAAATTTTATTAACTTTACTGTTGAACCCTAAAAATATCCCGCAAGGACCATTTCCCATAATGGTTCGATTCCAGACCAATTTCGTTTCATTTCACATAACCTCAATGTAGGGGTCGTAATAAAAAAAAACTGAATAGGCGCAGGGGTCTCTAACACTGTGGTTCTAGTTTCATAGACCGCCTAGGTTTTTAATTGAGTGTTATTATTATTTTTGTTCACGAGTGTATTCGTAGTGGGTATTTGGCATATGGTACAAGTATAGAGAGTTTTTCCAGCATCTTTTTCTTTTGCGTATGGTTTAAAGAATGATATAAATTGCAAATTAAAAAAAGCTCGGCTTCACGTTGAATAAATTCTTATTCCTAAACGGCTGAACCGATTTTGATAAAACATGTCCAAGAACACTCTCGAATAAAGCTAGATCAAAATTGGTTAATCCGTTTGGCAGCTACGATGCCACATACAGACATACAGGTACACAGACACACCAAACTTATAATAAACCTCTTTTTAGTTCAGGGGTAAAATATAAAGAATGACAACATTTTTTTTCCATTTTATTTTTCATTCACGATTTGGCTACATTTATCCTGTGGCTTCGGTATAAAATTTATAAACAGACAGGACACCGGGTCGTGGTGAACTAAGGCCCGTATTAATAAATGACACTCAAGTCTTAGCTCGATCTTGAAAGCGCACTTGAGTCGCGGTGCTAATTTATAAATCTTACTTGAGTTCTCGCTTGAGTTCCGCGTATCAGCCGAGTGAAGACGTATTAATAAACAAATATCAGCACTTAAGATGCTACTCAAGAGCGTATTTGCTGATGACAGTATAACCTTGACTTGAGAGTGACTTGTGACAGTAGTTAGACCAGACTCAGTAAAAAATAATAGACCCGGATTAACAATCTATATCCAAACAGTACTTATGTGGCCGGTTTCCATGTTTTGTCACTGTTTTTAGTACTTTGTGCCAAATCCTTTGTCGGCGCCGGGTTTAGGTAGGCACGGCACAAAGTACTTTTCAAAACATGGAAACCGGCCGCATAAATACTGTTTGGATAAAGATTGTTAAGCCGGGTCTATTATTTTTTACTAAGTCTATGGTTTGACACCATACGCCATGTCAAAATTCTCAGCTTGTCAGTTTGAAGTTGTGTGTGTTCTGAGATCTCAAGTGATACGCCGTTGATATAGGTTTATTTATTAGCGACGATCTTAAGTGCGTGAACATAACTTGAGTGCGTATCGGCTGAGTTCACACTTGACAGCTGTCTGAGCATGGTTTATAAATACCGGCCTCAAAAATCGCTCATGACTTGCGCCAAACAATATATGCCTATTGTTTTAACCACCTTTTGTTTTAAGCCCGGCCAGGTGTCACCTAATCCCATACAATTTCATACAAACCTCATACAAACGCACTTTGTGTGGTAATAAGCGCATTTCCGGTTTATATTGCACCTTTGCTTTTTTTAAACGTTTTATTAATATTCTTTTCGTATACTTCTTTAAATGGAATGGTTGGTGAATGGTAAGCGATGAAGTCATTGAAAGATGGGTCAATGGATTTATATCCAACATTTTTTTTTAGTTTTTTTTTTTATATTTTATCTTTATTTGATTTTTTTTTAATCAAAGAAGTGTAGTGGACTAGCTAATAAATACTGGAAAAGTCGATAAATACCTAAGTATTTCCTTTTGCACGTCTTTATCCTTTACGAGGTAGACAGAATCAGAATCAGAAATGTTTATTTGCCAGAAACCAGTACAAAAGATGATACAGAATAATAGTTTCATGTCTTCAGTCTGCAAACAGACGTACAAAAATATCACCAATGCAATTAAAATATAAATTCTTAAATTCACTCTACTATAGGCAAGAGAGAAATTTGAAATAAGCAGAATTAGTATTTTAAATGTTATTGTTACCGCCATAGACTAGCTTATTCGAATTTCACATAGATTTATTTATATACTGTCGGATATAAATAAATCTATGGGTACACACAAAACAGGCAATTTTATTAATAAATTGATTTTCTACCTACTACCTTATGAACATTAATTAAAGATCTAAATTAATTGCGAATAATTAATATAATTTAATTAAACCCTACCTCCATGAGTTTTATTATGGGGCTAAGGGTATAGAGTTATGTTGTTCTAGATACCGCACGAGATGGGCCGACGACATTGTCAAAGTTGCACGTCTTGCATGGATAAAAAAGCACAGGGGGTCTAAAAAGGCCACTGACAAATCAGAATATGGTTCATTTTCCATTTTATAAATATTTAAAAATGGACCTTATAAGACCACTTTGAGAGAAAAAAATAAAAATAATATTATTCACCAATTTTGTCAATTTTGGCGCTTTCTCGTTTCGGAGGCCAAGATCCACTTTGGGGTCACTGAGCCAGCGGAGTAGTAGTAGTAGTAATTTTGTCACGTGCATCTCCAACTTGGGAACTTCTTGTTTGTGAAGATGCGATATCTAGTTTATTATAATCTATGGATACGTTATTAATTTTTGGGCGGTAAACAATTAGCTTGTGACAGACGGACAGACAATCGTTTTGAATATTAATAATACAATTTGACGCTTTTATTTGACGGGAATATTAATTTATCTACTAGCTCTTGTCATCGGATTCGCCCACGACACGAGAATTTGCTTTTTCACCCATTTGACCCCCTAGGGGTGGAATTTCCAAAAACCCTTTCTTAGTGCTCACTTACACTATATAAGGAAACTCTCTGCAAAATTACAAGTTTCTATGTTCAGCGGTTTCGTCTCTGCCTGCAATCAATCAGCGACCGTTTTAATAAAAAAAAACCGTAGTAGGGTTCCGTAGTCATTTTTGGCACCGCGCTGTTTTGCATTTCTTGCATCATCATCATCTCCCTAGCCTTTTCCCCGTATCTCACGGGATCGGCTACCTAAACCTGTTCTTTTGGAAAAAAGTATATATTTTTATTTTATTTATAATTTCAAAAGTATTCATCACAGGATACCCGAAACAATTTTAAATAAGAGTTTCCGCGCCTGTTTCTTTACGTGAGTGATTCGAAGTTTATTTATAGGTCTAAGACTTTGGAAATTACAGGGGGGGGGGGGGACACACCGTGTAAACGACTTTGGCGGGCTATATCTTGCAAATGGTAAAGCTATAAAAAAGTGTTGTATGGAAACCCTACCTTATTTTTATAGTCTTTTTTAACGATACCCCATACAAGGGGGTGCACACAAAAAAATAATTCACCCCCCCCTTTACATGTATGGGGAGGTACCCTTAAAAAGGGGTAATTTATATTTTTTGTATTTTTAAAAATTCGAGCTATATGTGAAGTATCCTCAAACCAAGATACATGCAAATCAGTCCATAAACGTAGAAGATATTCTGCTCTGACAGACTAGGACGCACGGACGGAGTGAACGATCTTATAAGGGTTCCTTGTCGGACTACGGAACCCTAAAAATATAAATTGGTTTTGTCCGTAGATTCGTCCGCTCTGAAATTAACACAAAGACCGTTTTCCATTCATAGCTTCGTAATATAATAGTCTGTTTATGAACCTACTTGATATAAACAAATATCTTTGCACAAGTTGTGGTAAACATGATTATGCGGCAGCCATCTTGGGCGGCCATTTTGTTAAGCTGTAAACAACAAGATGGAGTGTTTTGCATAACTGTTGGGATAATTCGTTTTGGTGCTTTTTGTAGGCTATTGTTTGGTGTTTACATTATAGTAGAGATTCATTAATTCATAAATAAGGATACAACAGAGATGCGTAGTTGAGATGGTCGTGTTACGTATACTTCCTATCACGTGAAAAGGCCGATGGTAGGGTGAGGAGGGGGTGAAACTTGCGCATAGGTACGACTGACGAACCAATCGCGCGCGCCGGATGAGACCCGCCCGACCCCCGCTCACCGCTTAGACCGATATATCGCCTACTGCGCAGCTTAACCGCCAGCGCCTTTTTACGTGACGGCAACTATAACAAGAAAGGACAAAATAAGGAATAAGTATGTAAGATGAAGCACGAAAGTAGCACCAGTGAATGAGAAACTACATAAAAAAAGAATGTGCCAGCTGCTTCTTTTCCCGCGCAGATTGTAAAAGTCAATCAAGGGAATGGGTTTTAAACTAAGGCTTCTTGTCATAGGCGACGCTAGCAACCTGTCACTATATCTGAATCTTCAGTCCACCAATAAGCCCACTATTCAGCTAAGCGTGGCCTTCGAGTCTCACGACTCTCGGCTCTGTCTGCCCCGTAAAGGATAAAGACGTGATGTCTGTAATAGTCTTACGTCATCAAGCAATAACAATAGCCGCCCAAATATTAGGGAAATGATAAAAATCAATGACACAAAACATAAGGGTATACAAATATTTGAAAGACAATCATTACCGCCCCTATTTGGTACAAACAAACGGACAGTCGATCGTAACATAGATAAAACGAGTATAATGACCGGTTCGTATGTTATACTATGATTATTAAAGTCATAAAGTTAAAAAAAAACATTTTCCTATTTTTTTAAACTTTTACTTTTTTTACTTGTCCCGTTTGTTTATAAGTGGTGGTTACCAAGTGGTAGGGGGCCTGTTCACGACGACAGTGAAATAAACAGACAATTAGTGACTTTAAATTATGTGTAAATAATCAGTGCAAAATAAGTGATAAGACAATAAGTGATAACAGTGTAGTGTTAGTATTATCTCTTATAAAAACTTTACGTATCAATGAGTAGATGATAGTTATGTGTGAAATACGTTTTGTATCTTTAAATTTTCGTATTTTGTTTTATGTTTGTATATATGTGTATGTAAGCCTCTATTTACTGAATAAAGATTGATATTTTTGTTGTTTCATTTATAAAGAATAAGACATGATAGAAATACTTAGGTTTCATGTCAAAGTACTAATGTTGAGGTTTGCATATTTTTACACAAACACATTTAAGTTTACATACTTACTTTTTCACATAGTTTTAGGTCTTACTAGGTCATACACATAGAATTTTATGATAAGTAAACACTAGGAACGCTAGACACAGACTGAGAAATGCGACACCTTGTGTCCGAGTATTTAAATGACCCCTCCCGGGCTGGGGTGCGGGGGAGGCACGCCTACCCGTGTATATTTATAGTGGGGATTTTCCAACGCATTTCCCAGGAAAACTAGCGTTCCTAGCACTTGGAAAATACTGTAAATAGGTAGCCTAGAGTAAGACCTAACTATTAGTATAAGTTTCATGATGTAAATATTAGTTTTAAGTATGTTTTTGAAGAAATAAAGTTTAGAGGTGCGCAGGGGAGCGCGGGACGAGGTACTGCCAGGCAATTGTATAAAAGCGCGAACATTACAAGGCCGCGCCAGTTCGTTCGATCGCGGGTTACAGTGCAAATCAAGAAATATAAGGAAGAAAGAAGCCCTGAAAGAAATCCCTGCCCAGTAGTGCCTGGCTCCCTCTCTCTCCACGTCGCCTTGCTGGTTTTTATGAAGAAAAGTGTTTTATTTTTACTATCCTGTTTCTTAGCGTTATCTTGAAACTCAAGCCTATACAGTCCTAAGTCAAGAATCCCCCCACCCTTCAGTCCACTGCTCATCAACGCGTCTCTTCACATCGCATGAACAGCGCCATTTGGGGGATCTAACGAGTGCGGTGCTGTTCATCTGGTCCTTCTTCGCTGGATCTACGCCAGTCAAGTCCACAAGTTTCAAGAGCTACGAAGCAGCGCAGGAAATATCAAGATGGTCGTCACACGTAGCCAGCAAGGAGATGAGAGGCCAGACCCAGGCACTACCCAGGGAACCCCGATCGACCGTACTCAACGAACGTCAGGGGCGCCGGCGAATGTCGTCCGCCCGCCCCCGTATTAGAAGCGTTTCTGTCGTCCGCGGCTGCCGGCCGCACCTCGCCCCACGAAGAGTCGTCTGCAGACATCACTACCGAAGAAAGAAGCGTACGTGACCGTCAAGAAGGCTCAGCGAGGTCAGGCACACTCAGGCCTGGCGACACTCGGTCCGTCCGATCGGCGGCCTCCCGCAAGAGACTCCTCGCGGAGTTGGAGGCCAAAGAGAGGATGGCCGAGCTGAAATTGAAGAAAGTGCAGGCGGAAGAAGAGCTCCAGAAGCTACGCCTACAACGCCTCCAGATCGAAGAAGAAGATGACGAATCTGTCGAGGAAGAACGAGAAGAAGAATTGGAATCGGTCCGGATACAAGAATGGATAAAGAGGACACCGCTCAAGGAAAATGATACTGCACAGCCGCCGCCCGGGGAGAAAAAAGAAGACGCCGAGGAAGAAGTGCAGCACACAGGAGATATTAAGAGACACGACAAGACGGAAGAGGCAAGAAGGGAGACAGAAGAATGTCAAAGGAAAACTCTCCAACCTCAGCCAGTCGTGGATGTTGCAACCTTGGCCGCTACGCTGCTCAACGCCGCGCGTAGCAACCGGGAACCACCGAAGTACCTACAAGAACTTCCATTTTTCAACGGCAGCAGTAACGAGTGGCTAGGATTCCGGGCCGCCTACGAAAGTTCAAGTGGTTATTTTACGTCGACGGAGAACCTCGCACGCATAAGGAAGAGTCTGCGAGGCCCCGCAAAAGAAGCCGTCGGGTGTCTACTGCTCAGTCAACCCGACCCCAAGTCGGTGCTGGACGCTCTGGAACGAAGATTTGGAAGACCAGAAGCACTCATCCACGCCGAAATAGAAAAAATGAAGTCCCTACACAAGTTAACAGATAACCCGCGGGACCTATGTATTTTTGCCGGCAGCGTGAGTAACATCGTGGGTACTATTGAAGCACTTAAGAAGCCACATTACCTGTACAATCCGGAGTTGGCGCGCGTCGTGGTTGAAAAATTAACGCCTATTCTACGCAACAAGTGGTACGACTTCGCCGCCTCAAAAAAAGAAGAGACGCCGGATATCAAGAAATTATCAATATTTCTCAACGAAGAGGCCGACAAGTGTGGTGCTTACGCCCTGCCGGAAATAATAAAAGAAGAAAGAAGTTTTCAAGAGAGAAGAAACTTCAAGAAAGAACGCACTTTCACCGTCAACAAAGAAGAAGCTGACTACACCCATTGTCCGACGTGCAAGAAGCAGCACAAGCTCACCGAGTGTGAATTATTCCTGGGGGCTACGGTCAACGACAGATGGGAAATCGCAAAGAAAAATCATATATGTTTTCGCTGTCTGAAAAGCAAGCACAGAAGATTCAACTGCAAAGCCGCACCGTGTGGAAAACAGGGCTGCAACATGCGACACCACAAGCTGTTACACCATGATCGACGCGAGCCGGCACCGCAACAACATCACGAAGCTGTGACGTCAACAAAGGAGATCACTACCGCGGCGTGCCATAAGTCAAGTCGTCGCGCCTATTTGAAAATTATTCCGGTGGTACTCAGCGGGCCGCTATCAAGCATCGAAACGTACGCGTTATGCGACGAAGGCAGCACAGTGACGCTCGTCGACGCCTCCATAGCAGATGTCATCGGCGCCGACGGCCCTAAAACAAGTATGTGGCTACAAGGCATCAGCAGCGAAATGCGACACGAAAAAAGTAAGTCAGTCAGCATGAAAATTCGGGGAAAATTCGCGTCAGAAGAGTACAACATAGAAGCCGCACGCACAGTCAACAGGTTGGACTTTGCGACCGAGTCAGTCAAAAAAGAAGATATGGAAGATTGCACACACCTAGAAGATATTATGGAAGAAATCGTGTACGAACGCGCCTCACCGAAGATACTACTGGGACAAGACAATATCGACCTTATTGTCACACGAAGACTGCGAGCGGGGAAGAAGAATCAGCCCGTCGCGTCCTACACACAGCTGGGTTGGGTACTCCACGGGTGCCAGAGCTCTCTCACTGGTACCGTCGCCTTTTGTGGGAACATACAAGTTAAAAAGAACAACGAGGACATGGAAGAGATGATCAAGAACCACTTCAAGCTCGAGTCACTATGCATCGAGCCCAGGAAGCCAAGAGAAGATCCAGAAGAAAAAGCCCTCGTCACCCTACAAGAAAAAGCCGACGTTTGCCAGACGGGAGATTCGAGACCGCTCTACCGTGGAAGGACGAGAACTTCGCTATACCTAACAACTTCACGCAAGCCGAAAGAAGACTTCACTCGCTGGAAAAGAAATTAGATCGCGATGAAGATTTGAAGAAAAAATATGAAGAAAGAATAAACAACTTGCTGAAGTCGGGTTACGCTGAGTGCGCGTCATCCCCACCCCCGCTACATCGTACGTGGTACTTACCACACTTTCCAGTAGTCAACGCAGCGAAGCCACACAAGCCTCCGCGCCTCGTACACGACGCAGCCGCAAGATACGCCGGTATCAGTCTAAACGACCTACTGCTCTCCGGGCCTGACCTTCTCCAATCACTGCCGGGGGTCATCATGAGATTTCGCCAACATCCGCACGCCGTGTCCGCCGATTTGAAGGAAATGTTTATGCAAATCAAAGTACGAGAAGAAGATCGCGACACGCTCAGATTCCTGTGGAGAGGCAACCGGCGGGAGGGACGACCGGACGAGTACAGGATGACATCGGTTATCTTCGGTGCAACGTCATCACCATTTACGGCGTTGTATATAAAGAACAGAAATGCAGAAGACTTCCAACAAGAATATCCTCGGGCGGCGGCATCAGTGATAAAAACCACTACATGGATGATTATCTACAAAGTTTCGAAACAACGACCGAAGCGATCGAGATAGCAAGCCAAGTCGACTTCGTTCATAAGCAAGCAGGTTTCACACTCAACGGGTGGGCCTCAAACAACTCGGAGGTCCGTGAAAAGTTTTGTAAAAAAGGAGAAAGCAACGCAGCTGTGTCCATAGGAGGAAAAGAGACAGAAAAGACATTGGGACTACAGTGGAACGTCAATGAGGACTACTTCAGCTTCAGAGCTAACCATCTGAAGACACCTGCCGACATCATGGAGGGAACAAGAAGGCCTACGAAGCGGGAAGCGCTTAGTATTATTATGGCGCTTTTCGACCCCCTGGGCCTCATCTCACCCATCACTACGCCGGCCAAGAGAATATTTCAAGACACGTGGAAATACAAGATCGACTGGGACGACCCCCTGCCTGAAGAACTCGAGCCAAGATGGAGAAAATGGATGGAGAATCTGCGCAACATCGAGAGTCTACGCATACCCCGCTGCTACGACTACGAGCCAGTAACAAGACGTCAACTTCACACATTCGTCGACGCTAGCGAAGAGGCATACGCGGCCGCCGTGTTTTGGCGGCAAGAGCATTTCGACGGCAGCGTGAAAGTGGCACTCGCAGCAGCAAAAAGTCGCGTGACACCAACCCGGCCAGTCTCCATACCGCGCCTCGAACTTCAAGCCGCACTGCTGGGGGCCCGACTCACACAAACGGTCATGGAAGAACACGAGTTTGAAGTGGAGAAAAAGGTGTACTGGAGCGACTCGCGTACAGCACTGGCATGGATAAGGGCGGAGCCCCGTGCATTCAAGACCTTCGTAGCGCACCGACTCGCCGAAATTGAAGAAACAACGAAGAAAAATGAATGGCGGTGGCTTCCAACCAAGGACAACGTAGCCGACGACGCGACGCGGGCCACCCCGGACCACTTCGACTCACAACACCGTTGGTTTGAGGGCCCATCATTCCTCAAACTCCCCGAAGCTCAATGGCCACAAGAAACGAAAAAAGAAATCCCTCAAGAGGCAGATGAAGAAAGAAAACCAGAAAAATGTCATATAGAAGAGCTGAAGAATGAAGAAAGAAGACATCCTCATCTCCCACGCATCGAAAAGTTCTCAAAATGGACAAGACTCATACGCACTACAGCTCGCGTGTTGCAGTTTATAAGAAAATTGAAGAAAGAAAAAATCGAGTCGACACACGCTACAAGAAAACGCACAAAGAAAGACAAGGACATTGACCCCAGCTGGTCAAAAATAAACAAGAAAAACGCACCGTCACAACGAGCCCCCCGCGCCACCCCGCCACCAGTTAGCTACGTCGAGTTACCGGCCGACCTACTTATTCAAGCCGAAAAGCTATGGGTGAAAACAAGCCAACAAGATAGCTTTCATAAGGAAATACAACGTATGGAGAAGAATATGAAGCCAACGAGCGGCGACCGACTAGCAACACTCGCCACTTATGTCGACGCAGAGGGAATATTGCGACTACGCGGCAGAGTAGCGGCAGCGAGCGGCGTACAAGAAGAACAAGTGAATCCGGCCGTTTTAGACGGGCGTCATTACTACACACGCCTGTACATAAGGCATGTACATGAGAAGTTACACCACGGCGGCGTCGAAATGGTTGTCAACGAGCTACGTCAGCGGGCATGGGTCCTGAAAATAAGACCTACAGTGCGCGACGTCATTAAGTCATGCATCCCATGCAAATTCACAAAAGCGAAGCCGACGTGTCCGGTCACCGGGGACCTACCAGCTGCGCGTCTAGCCCATCACGCGCGGCCCTTCACATACACGGGCCTCGACTACTTCGGCCCCATAGAAGTCACCGTGGCAAGACACCGAGAGAAGAGATACGACGCGCTATTCACGTGTATGACGTCGCGGGCGATCCACATCGAAATCGCTCACTCGCTAAGTGCTGACTCAGCTATATCGGCACTTCGACGCTTCATCGCCAGAAGAGGGTGTCCCAAGGAGATATGGAGTGACAATGCAACGTGTTTCAAGGCAGCCGACAAGGAGCTAGCAGAAGCAGCGCTCGACGGGCTACAGCACGAGGTCACGGCGCGTCACATCACCTGGAGGTACATATGCCCCGCCGCTCCTTTCATGGGTGGAGCGTGGGAGCGTATGGTACGAGCCGTCAAAGAAGCCCTCAAGACAACACTGCACGAGAGATGCCCTTCGGACGAGACCTTGGCCACACTGCTCATAGAAGTCGAAAACACGGTCAATTCGCGGCCACTCACACATGTCGCCGTGACGCCGGATGAGCCCGAGGCGTTGACACCCAACCACATCCTCATCGGTCCAAACTGCCATGTACCACCGCCTGGGCACTTCACCATGGGGGACCTGACAGCCAAGCAGCACTGGAGGCGCGCACAAGCACTAGCAGACGTCTTCTGGCGCCGGTGGGTCCGGGAGTACCTGCCTATACTCCAAAGCCGGCGGGAGCCCCACAACGCTGATGTTCCACCGAAGGTCGGAGACTACGCCCTCATCTGCGACCCCAACCTGCCAAGGAACACGTGGCCACGAGGCAAAATAGTACGAGTCTACCCGGGTGCGGACGGCGAGGTTCGCATCGTGGACATCCAGCTGAGCAGCGGCAACGTACTCCAGAGGCCAACGAGGAAAATCGTCGTGATACCAGGGGTATCGCCTCCGGCGACGGCGGGAGAAGTGTTCACGACGACAGTGAAATAAACAGACAATTAGTGACTTTAAATTATGTGTAAATAATCAGTGCAAAATAAGTGATAAGACAATAAGTGATAACAGTGTAGTGTTAGTATTATCTCTTATAAAAACTTTACGTATCAATGAGTAGATGATAGTTATGTGTGAAATACGTTTTGTATCTTTAAATTTTCGTATTTTGTTTTATGTTTGTATATATGTGTATGTAAGCCTCTATTTACTGAATAAAGATTGATATTTTTGTTGTTTCATTTATAAAGAATAAGACATGATAGAAATACTTAGGTTTCATGTCAAAGTACTAATGTTGAGGTTTGCATATTTTTACACAAACACATTTAAGTTTACATACTTACTTTTTCACATAGTTTTAGGTCTTACTAGGTCATACACATAGAATTTTATGATAAGTAAACACTAGGAACGCTAGACACAGACTGAGAAATGCGACACCTTGTGTCCGAGTATTTAAATGACCCCTCCCGGGCTGGGGTGCGGGGGAGGCACGCCTACCCGTGTATATTTATAGTGGGGATTTTCCAACGCATTTCCCAGGAAAACTAGCGTTCCTAGCACTTGGAAAATACTGTAAATAGGTAGCCTAGAGTAAGACCTAACTATTAGTATAAGTTTCATGATGTAAATATTAGTTTTAAGTATGTTTTTGAAGAAATAAAGTTTAGAGGTGCGCGGGGGAGCGCGGGACGAGGTACTGCCAGGCAATTGTATAAAAGCGCGAACATTACAAGGCCGCGCCAGTTCGTTCGATCGCGGGTTACAGTGCAAATCAAGAAATATAAGGAAGAAAGAAGCCCTGAAAGAAATCCCTGCCCAGTAGTGCCTGGCTCCCTCTCTCTCCACGTCGCCTTGCTGGTTTTTATGAAGAAAAGTGTTTTATTTTTACTATCCTGTTTCTTAGCGTTATCTTGAAACTCAAGCCTATACAGTCCTAAGTCAAGAATCCCCCCACCCTTCAGTCCACTGCTCATCAACGCGTCTCTTCACATCGCATGAACAGCGCCATTTGGGGGATCTAACGAGTGCGGTGCTGTTCAGGGCCCGCCTGTGGCTGCAAAAGTCTCAGGTTCGAATTATGCCCGGGCTACATGAGTTTATACATATACCAATTTGCCTCATGTACCTCATCATCATCATATTCCTCACCTTAGTGTGACCTTAGTAAGGTGAGGAATATGATGATGATATTACGCCGATCCCATCATCTGGGGTCGGCGCAATATGTCTTATCCTTCCACATGTCTCTGTTTCCCGTCAACCAACATCCACTACCAACCCCTTCATATCGTCCCTCACACAGTCCAACCATCTCTTCTTTGGTCTCCCTCTTCCCCTGTAGACCTCCACCTTCTTCTTTAATGTCTTCTTAACTAGATGTTCGTCTTCTCTCCTCATAACATGTCCAAACCAGGTCAATCTGTTACCTTACTTTGTCATTGATAGGCGCAACCTTCAAGCTTCCTCTAACATAGACATTTCTTATCCTATCCATCCGTGTTACCCCACTCATCCAACGCAGCATTCATGTTAGTTTTCATCGACCACCACTTGCTTCCGGTGAAGGAAAACATCGTGAGGAAACCTGCACTCTGATTGATGATTATCAGCTAGTGTGTGAAATGGAGAAGGCAATGGCAAACCACTCCATTAAAATTGCCAAGAGAGTCGTTGTGTATGTTTCATTCCATGTAATGACCACGACCCTCAGTTATGAGGAAATACGACTGAAATGAGATTGAAACTTACGCAAAGTCGCGATACGCTATTCTTGCACATTAAAATTTAACGGTCCAAGATGACCATTGTACATCAGATCTTCCACAGATTCCAAACACAATAAAACTATTGTTCATTTCTGTACTAATGGTTTTTTTACGACGAGTGACGTCACATCGTGTTTTATTTTTATGACACGTTTTATGGGAATTGCTTTTTTTATCTGTCATAAGTGTCCTGGATTTGATGGCTGGCGGTTTTTAGATTCCCGTAAAAAAACGTGATAAAAGGAATGTTTGCAAAAATAGATGCTTTCTGTTCACTTCAATGCTGGTCTGGGAGCAAGAAGAATCATAGAATGTTCCAGCTGCTTCTCTTCCGTTCCTTCAAACCCTTTCCCTTGACTCAAGGGACTGGAGTATTAACATAGGCGAAGAGATAGCAACCTGTCACTATATCTGAATCTTCAGACCTTCCTGTCCTGTGACCTTCAAGTATAACTTCTCTTGGTTCTGTCTACCCCGTAAGGGATAAAGACGTGATTAAAAAGTAGGTATACCTATTTAACAAGCAGGACAATTTACTATCTTTCTGGGTGCTCTAAGAAAACCCATCTACCGATGAATTTAGCCATTTACCGCGCAAACCTTTGAATTGATCTTTGTGTAAGAAAGTAACTAGTTTTTTATTTACTTTTACCATACGGTTCTGTGTCTGCTGCGTCTATCTTTATGAAGCATAAAGAGCAGAATGTCAAAAGCTCATTTAGTCAAAAACGCATAATATCTAAAATTTTACATTGATAGAAGATCTGACTGTCGAAACATTTTCTAAAACTACGTTGCTCTTTGATAAAAACTTATTCTAAAGACAAGTAAAAACAATGCTTTATTTTTCAAAGACTACAATTCCATAAACTATAATTAGAAAAAATAACTAGTCAAATATAGTCCATATATTATTTACATACATACGACGACGGCAATGGAAAACCTATCATTATGGACCCATTAAGATTGCCAAGATAGTCGTTGTGTGTGTTTCATTCCATATAATGACCACGACCCTCAGTCATAAGAAATACTACTAAAGGAGGATACACATTATCACTCCTTTGCTTCCTCTACACTCATCACTCTTTATTCATGCTCGCCGGTTATGGGTGCTCTAATATCTCCCTTTTTAAGAAGGTTATTTATCTATGTGTAACATCACCTAAAATTTTCTGCATAACCCAAAGGTTGGCTGGTAGATAATGCTTAAACATTAAGCCCTCCTATTGTACGTTTACTTTGTATTTTTGTACAATGAAGGTTAAATAAATAAAATAAATTGTTTCTTATTCCAGGCGGAGGCTGCACATTCCCCCCCGGCTGGACGGGCAGCTGGTTCCAGTCCGGGATCCCCGGCCTCATCGCCATCAACTCCACGCACATCCACTCTAAGGGGGAGTGCTCGGAGACTGAATCGTATGACAAGTTCCTGCTGTATGACAGGTGAGAAACACATCAGAAGTACATCCCAGACACTCCATACAACCTCGCAAATGAAGTTTGTATCCGGGATCCCTGGCCTCATCGCCATCAACTCCACGCAAATCCACTCTAAGGGGGAGATCGAATCGTATGACAAGTTTCTGCTGTATGACAGGTGAGAGAGAACACATCAGGCCCTCGATTTTTAAATTACAAACGTAGGTGCCTCAGTTGTGTCCAAAAAATCGTAATCGAAGTCTTACAATCTTGTCACTTTATTTCAATTTTTTTGGCTCTTGAGACACAATTGAGACACGACAACTACGTTTGTAATTAGTAGAATCGGCCCCCTGATGTGATGTCCTCTTTCTAAATAATAATACGGTGCTCTGTATCCAGCTCAAAACGTACGAGACGCATAAGGTGAAGTGGGCGTGGCCTCGCGTCTCTCTCTCATCGCGTCTCCTGTGGCTTTTGACAATAGTCAAAAGTATGGCAGTATACGACGAGTTTTCAGCGGGACGAGTGAATTTAGAATTGGTGAACTCACCAACTCTATATTCTGCAGATCCTTTCCAATTGTTTTTTATTTGTGAATACACCTTTAGATAAAGATTTAAATTTTACTTTCTTATTATTCCAGGAGCGACGACTGCTATAGGTGTATGGTTATACACGAGAAACACCAATATGTCCTACAGTATAAAGAAAGTGAGTAATTTACTTTATATTGAGTTTCCTAACAAAGAAGTAAATTATCGGCTTTAGTATCTACTGGCTTCGCTCACTTTACTTTTTCAAGTAGTAGCTACCAAGTGAATTTATTCTTCGTTGGCTTTAAAAGCAGTAGAAAAGATTTTTTGCAACATATATATGACTAATCTGCCTGACATACGGCTTCAAGTTGGCCATCTTCATCGACCTTCGACCACTGACTGTTCACTTATGTTAAATAGCCGCTATCGCTAAATACATGTCATATGCCTTTCGGCGACTTGAAAAACATTGAAACCAGTGCGCACTGCCAGCAAAAAAAAAAACTATGTGTTTTGTCGTGACTAAAACCATCGAAATACAACTACTAAGTAAATATCTCGATGATCAAAACATACTTATTTTCAAATTCCAGCGTACTGCTCACCAAAAGACTCCCTAGCGTCTATATGCGAGATGATAAGCGGCGACGCAGCACTCTACTCCATGTTCCGTAAGGAGCCGAGACCGGTGCCCGTGCAGTGTCCCTTCCACCCGCCGCCATTCACCTTTACTTACAACCGGTAAGTCGGTTAAAATCTGTTAGTCACAAAATGTCCCTTTTGAAAAAAGTCCTTTTCGCAGAATATGTTTTTCGCAAACTGTACACTGGTCGCAAAATGTCCCATTCGCAGAATTTTCCCTTCACAAAATGTCCCTTTCACAAGGCATTTAATATAGCAAGGACTTTTTACGAGCAGGGGACATTTTGTGACGTAACAAAAATCACATTAAACCGTGCTATTGCACCAAGTGGTTGGCTTTCCGAAGACCCTAGCGTCTATATGCGAGATGATAAGCGGCGACGCGGCACTCTACTCCATGTTCCGTAAGGAGCCGAGTCCGGTGCCAGTGCAGTGTCCCTTCCATCCGCCGCCATTCACCTTTACTTACAACCGGTAAGTCGGTCAAAATATTACAGTAATCCAGTCTCCTCACGCAAGTTCGGGCCCTGAGGCCTAACTGCGGAAAAAGTCCTCTGAGGAAGTAAGAAGTAAGATGGTCAAAATCACCGTTTCGTCGCATAATGCCCCTTTAGTGAAATGTCCCTTTCGCAAAAAAGCCCTTTCGCAAAATGTCCTTTCGCAAAAGGGACATTTTCGTTCTTTGGATATTTTGTGACGTACCGAAAATCACATTAGACCGCGCTATTCCACCAAATGGTCGACATCTGCTAAATGGGAACATCTCAGTCAAAGCTTAAATTTGACCTACTTTCTGTCCTATAGAGTTAAAAATTTTGACAGAGCATTATTATGATAAACATGACAACATGTGCATCCAAGATTGAGTCTCAACCAGGGAACTCCTCAACGGTTAACTATCTACATGGACATTGCTATGCAAGCATGTAATTTTTGTCAAGCATCTAATGCCCCAAGATCTCCCTGGTGACGATAAAAACTTTTATCAAAAATGACATTTTTTGAAAAATACTGATTTCCTTTATTGTATAAAATAATTAATCCCACACTTTGTAAAATAAAGGATGAGCACTATGACAGCAGGTTGAACTGATACATTCGAAATGAGAGCGACAAAGACAGGTGTATTATTTTAATACTATTTGACATCAGTCATAGAGATCAAGCTATATTTTACAAACAGTACGTATATTTGTTTATTTCCAGCGGGTCGGGTGACTGCACCAATCCTCCCTCACGTGCGGAATCGTGCACGGATGATTCGAGACTACTTCTTCGTTACATGGCCTGCCCTGACGTGCCTGGCACTGAAAGCAATGGTAAGGGCTTACTTATTGCGATGTAATACATATATTTTAAAATCTAAAGTATTAGTAAGATTTTTTTACTTATAGAAAGTAAAAGTTGCTTCGGATCGTGATTATATTTAGCTCATATCATAATTAACTTTATTCCTACTAATATTATTATGTTGGAAACTAAATCAGACAAAATCTACTGGATGAATGTCTATGAACTTTGGTCGCCGGGAATAGCACATGAAGTACTTTTATCCCTAAATTCCCATGGGAGCGAAGCCTTCACTGCTAAACCACTGTACGGATTTTTATTAAATATGGTATGGATGTAGTTGAAAACCCGCGGTCAAACATAGGCTAACTTTTTTACAAAAATCAACCTCCAGGTTGCTCAATTTTGAGGGTCAGAACTTGTCTGAAAAACACAAGACATCAGCTAGTACAATATAATCATGTCGGTTTTCCGTGGGATTAGGCGGAAACTAGTGATTTATTGAAAAAAAGTCTTGGTTGCGTAATATCCGAGAGTTGACCGGGATAGCGAATGCTGCTGAGCTGTTCCGCAGAGCTGAGGACAACAAGGACTTGGGCATGCTAATCGCTAACCTTCACTAGTTGGAGAGGCACCTTTAGAAGAAGTGAAAAAGATAAAAAATAATAATAATAATTTCTTCATAAAATATAATATTTATTGATATAATTTCCAGTGGAGGAGCTGGTCTGCCTGGCGACGTGGAAGGAAGGCTCGACGCGCTACCTGGTGGGGCAGGTCTCGCAGGTCAACCGCAGGAACTCCATCGCCTCGGATGAGGATACATACAGGTAACTGTTTTACCTAAAATGTGGAAGCAAAATGGTCTCACTACCAAGGATGCCGAAGATCATGCGAAGTGGAGAAGAACAAGCTAATTATTATAAAATAAAAAACACGACTGACAACTCTTGAGCCCTGAAAACATAACACTCCTTTTTTGGACAGTCGTGTAAAAAGAAAGCGCACCCTGAGGATGCAACAGGGAAAACGCTCAGATGAGGGAGAGAGGAAGCTAATATATAGGCAAAGTCGGGGCTTTGCTCAACCAGCATTAAGACAACATGGGTTTCTAAAATACCTTAGCATTAAGCCCTCCTATTGTACGTTTACTTCTGTATTTAGTGTGAATGCAAGGAATCTTAAATTCCTTGCATTCCTCCGAATGGCATAGGCTATGTGAGTTGTCAGTCGTGTTTTTTACACGACTGACCAAAAAAGGAGTGTTATGTTTTCAGGGTTCATGTATGTATGTAAGTATGTATGTATGTAAGTATGTATGTATGTAAGTATGTATGTATGTAAGTATGTATGTATGTAAGTTTCTTTATTCCACAATACATCTTGAACGGCTTAACAGTTTTGATGTGAGAGGTATTTTTAGATTCCTTGCATTCCTCCGAGTGACATAGGCTATGAGAGTTTTCAGTCTTGTTTTTTATTTTTTATAATAAGCTTGTTGAAACTTTTCCTAAAATCAAACCTTATCAAATTCCAGATGCTTCATCTACAAGGGCCAGCACAATGACAAGACTATGACATACAACATAGCTCAGTCCGGCGACGCCACGTGTAACGGACTGTCTTCACCGACAGATGGCAGTCGGACTATGAAACTTACTAACAGTGAGTACCATTTTGCGCCAGTTTACATTACGCGCCTCTGACATTTTGCGCCAACTGACATTATTTTTTGTAATTAGATTATGTTACTAAGCTGTTATTTTGAGTTTCTGTCATTATGCGCCAGCTATTATTATTTACGGTTCCGAAGTAAACCCTTTATAGTTACGTCATTTCTGTCCGTCTTCCCGCGGCTTAGCTCAGAGACTATAAGTACTAGAAAACTGTAATTTGGTATAAATATACATATTTACAACGCGGGGCAAACTGTAGAATTATTTCAGAACAGGAAAAAATGTTTTTCGTTACTTTACTGCGATATGGGTATCAAATTAAAGGATAAGTCGGCTTTTTTAGTTGTTTTTTTTATTTTATTTTTTTCTTGTTCGCCTTCCAGGTGACGACGAGCACAACCGCTGCCACTTCCCGTCGTGGATCGTGGACCACCACAAGTGGTTCAGTTTGGACCACTCGCACCAGTACCACTTCACCAAGAAAAATGCTACGCTCAAGGTACACTCACAATTCGTCAGACCACCTCATTTTAGACTTATCTCCTACTTACCTTCTATTCACTTAATTTTCAACTTACCTCCTATTCACCCTATTTTCTACTTATCTTTTATTCACCTCATTTTCTACTTACCTCCTATTCACCGCTCTTTTCTACTTACCTCTTATTCATCTCATTTTCGACTTACATCCTATTCACTTCATTTTCTACTTACCTCCTTTTTACCTCATGTTCGACTTACCTTCTATTCACCTTATTTTCGACTTACCTTCTATTCACCTAATTTTCTACTTACCTCCTATTCACCTCAGTTTCGATTTATATCATGTTTTTGTCACTCATTCCATCCCCATGGCTGATATGTCAAGAGTCAAAAGTGCAGTCAGAATTTACAAGACAATATGATTTTTAAAGCTTGGCAATAAGGTATTACTGCACTTATGACCTTTGAGTTTACGTACAGTCCCAAGTATATCGAATACTAGCTTTTGCCCGCGGCTTCGCCCGCGTGAATTTCCCACGGGAACAGTGATTTTTCCCGGGATAAAAAGTAGCCTATGTGCTATTCCAGGTCATTATCTACCTCTGTACCAAATTTCATCGAAATCCGTCCAGTAGATTTTGCGTGATTGAGTAACAAACATCCTCACAAACTCACAAACTCACAAATTCACAAACTCACAAACTCACATCCAATCATTCGCATTTATAATATTAGTATGGATGTGTATGTGTAGTTATGTATATGTTATAAAATATAGTATTGTTGAGTTAGTATCCCATAACTTAAGCCTCGAACTTACTTTGGCGCTAACTCAATATGTGTGATTTGTCCGTATATAGTTATTTATTAATTACTGAAGTTTAATTATACTGTTACCCAGATAATGAACTCGGACGGCAGCATAGAGGAGAAGCGCCTGGTCTGCCACTCGATCCTGGAGCAGAAGGACAAGAAGCATATCAAGCTGATAGCGCACGTCACTAGGGGCTGGTCAGTACCTATTATTACACTGTCAAATCAAATCAAACCGTTTATTGCTTCCTTAATGTATGTTACAGGTCATTATCTACACTCATGTCGAAATATTACGAATTTGAAGATGGTTTTATAAAGACGTACTTTATAAACGCATATACATAAATTAAAAAATAAAAATCATTATAGTACTTCAAAGTCAAAGTCAAATTTTTTTATTGAAACTTGGCCTTCAAAGAAGGCTCTTTTTCACGTCGATAACTAATTATTTAATCATATTATATTATGTCTCAAAGCTACAAACTACTAGCATTTCGGAACGACCACTGCTGAGAAGAAATGCCGAAAGAAACTCATGAAACAGTCTTGCCAGCAGTATCATAAAATAACTTTAAATTTTTATAGTACACTTTTAGTTTTTAATTTATTAAATTAGGCTATGGTTTTAGGCTGAATGTACAAAAGAGGCGTACGCATGGCATGCGCAGTTTTAATTTGTGAAAAACGCATTCGCGCACGCATTCGTAGTTTAAACTTAATTTTCCGCTATAAAATTTTTCTTCGTTACCTCTGTCTCTCATTATGTATCAGTTGCATAAACTACTATTGCTTATAAATAGTAATAATTAAGGACCCTGACGGGCGCATCACGTCTTTATCCCTTACGGGGTAGACAGAGCCAAGAGTCGTGAGACTGGAAGGCTACGCTTAGCTAAATAGTGGGCTCTCTGATGGAATGGAGATTCAGGTATAATGACAGGTTGCTAGCCCATCGCCTATGAGTGGAGGAATCCCCAGTTTAAAGCCTTTTCCCTCGATTGACTTTTACAATCTGCGCGGGAAGAGAAGCAGCTGGCACATTCTATGTTTTTTCTTCGCTCCCAGACCAGCATGGAAGCATTTTTTATGCTTAATTACCGGTATATATATTGTTGTGTGTGTTTGTTATAATTTAACTATTTTCAATTTTTTTATTTAGTATTTTTTATTATTATAATTGAAGTAAGTACCGGTATATTATTGTATTTATTTCGATAAATGTCTTTTTAAAAGTTGGTCAATTTAATAATTTGTCACAATTAAAAAACACTTCTTGCCACGTACGACCAAACTGTGGAATCAGCTTCCTGCGGCGGTGTTGCCGAACCGATACGACATTGGAACCTTGAAAAAACGAGTCTACATCTTCTTGAAAGGCCGGCAACACTCTTGTGATACCCCTGGTGTTGCAGTAGTCCATGGGCAGCGGTGATCGCTTACCATCAGGTGACCCGCTTGCTCGTTTGCCGCCCTATGTTATAAAGAAAATAAATAAATAAAATAATAAATAATAATAGTAAATTAATTAATGCATGTCTTGATTTTTAATTAAGTATAGTATACTCTCTTTAGTCGTTTTCTCACTAGCCTGTGCCCGCGACTTCGTCCGCGCATATCTCAGGTTCTAAGCGGGCTGTCAAGATGAAACTTACGGCAGATTTTAAGTTAGACCTTCTATAATTCAACAGTGAAAACCGCATAAAATTTGGCCTAGTAGTTTTTGCGTGATGTGCGTGCAAACATACAGACAGATAGACAGACAAAAATTCTACAAAAAATGGTTTTAGCTTCTATTGGCCCCATGAAGACCCCTCATAGTTTTTTTTTTTAATCTTCTATGTACAGACACAGAACAGTTACAGTTTTATTATATGTATTGATGATGACTGAGGGTCGTAGTCATTATGTGGAATGCAACACACATAACGACTATCTTGGCAATTTTAATGGAGTGGTTTGCTATTGGCTTCTCCATTTCACGCACTAGCTGAGATCATCAACCAGATGTTTTCTTTCACCGGAAGAAAGTGGTCTATGGAAACTAACATAGGTGCATGAGTCAGATTGGTATACAAACTCATGTAGCACGGGCAGGATTTGAACCTAGGACTTTTGCGGCGGGTGCCTTACCACTCGGCCAGAATTGGCATTGTACGGAGCCCTCTCCACGCGAGTTGACATGAAATAGAAATAAATTGAAATTTATTTATCTATAAACATTGCAATGTTGCATTATTCAATGATGTTCTGTCGCCACCGCCGGTCACCAGTGACTGAAATACTCATTAATTAAAAAAAAATCTTGTTACCAGGGTAGGTTTCCCTGTGTTGGTGACAGACTCCTGTCATATAGACTTGTTACAATTTGTTAATGTGTTAAAAACTTAATCTAAAGTTCAACTCGCACTTGGCCGATTTTGACAATAACTTCTCAATTTCCAGCGAATCCGGCCACGTATGCCTGAAATTCCACCGTCGCTCGAACGGCGTATTGGAGCTGCAGCAGGCGGCCGGGCTGTGGGAGCTGGCACAGGACGCCTGCACCGGCGGGGACCAGCTGCCCTACGTCACGCTCATCAGTGAGTGTCTGGCCAATCAGAAGCCGCCGATATACGTGATAGCGGCCACAGCCAATCACAGTTCTAGAGCTGCAGCAGGCGGCCGGGCTGTGGGAGCTGGCACAGGACGCCTGCACCGGCGGGGACCAGCTGCCCTACGTCACGCTCATCAGTGAGTGTCTGGCCAATCAGAAGCCGCCGATATACGTGATAGCGGCCACAGCCAATCACAGTTCTAGAGCTGCAGCAGGCGGCCGGGCTGTGGGAGCTGGCACAGGACGCCTGCACCGGCGGGGACCAGCTGCCCTACGTCACGCTCATCAGTGAGTGTCTGGCCAATCAGAAGCCGCCGATATACGTGATAGCGGCCACAGCCAATCACAGTTCTAGAGCTGCAGCAGGCGGCCGGGCTGTGGGAGCTGGCACAGGACGCCTGCACCGGCGGGGACCAGCTGCCCTACGTCACGCTCATCAGTGAGTGTCTGGCCAATCAGAAGCCGCCGATATACGTGATAGCGGCCACAGCCAATCACAGTTCTAGAGCTGCAGCAGGCGGCCGGGCTGTGGGAGCTGGCACAGGACGCCTGCACCGGCGGGGACCAGCTGCCCTACGTCACGCTCATCAGTGAGTGTCTGGCCAATCAGAAGCCGCCGATATACGTGATAGCGGCCACAGCCAATCACAGTTCTAGAGCTGCAGCAGGCGGCCGGGCTGTGGGAGCTGGCACAGGACGCCTGCACCGGCGGGGACCAGCTGCCCTACGTCACGCTCATCAGTGAGTGTCTGGCCAATCAGAAGCCGCCGATATACGTGATAGCGGCCACAGCCAATCACAGTTCTAGAGCTGCAGCAGGCGGCCGGGCTGTGGGAGCTGGCACAGGACGCCTGCACCGGCGGGGACCAGCTGCCCTACGTCACGCTCATCAGTGAGTGTCTGGCCAATCAGAAGCCGCCGATATACGTGATAGCGGCCACAGCCAATCACAGTTCTAGAGCTGCAGCAGGCGGCCGGGCTGTGGGAGCTGGCACAGGACGCCTGCACCGGCGGGGACCAGCTGCCCTACGTCACGCTCATCAGTGAGTGTCTGGCCAATCAGAAGCCGCCGATATACGTGATAGCGGCCACAGCCAATCACAGTTCTAGAGCTGCAGCAGGCGGCCGGGCTGTGGGAGCTGGCACAGGACGCCTGCACCGGCGGGGACCAGCTGCCCTACGTCACGCTCATCAGTGAGTGTCTGGCCAATCAGAAGCCGCCGATATACGTGATAGCGGCCACAGCCAATCACAGTTCTAGAGCTGCAGCAGGCGGCCGGGCTGTGGGAGCTGGCACAGGACGCCTGCACCGGCGGGGACCAGCTGCCCTACGTCACGCTCATCAGTGAGTGTCTGGCCAATCAGAAGCCGCCGATATACGTGATAGCGGCCACAGCCAATCACAGTTCTAGAGCTGCAGCAGGCGGCCGGGCTGTGGGAGCTGGCACAGGACGCCTGCACCGGCGGGGACCAGCTGCCCTACGTCACGCTCATCAGTGAGTGTCTGGCCAATCAGAAGCCGCCGATATACGTGATAGCGGCCACAGCCAATCACAGTTCTAGAGCTGCAGCAGGCGGCCGGGCTGTGGGAGCTGGCACAGGACGCCTGCACCGGCGGGGACCAGCTGCCCTACGTCACGCTCATCAGTGAGTGTCTGGCCAATCAGAAGCCGCCGATATACGTGATAGCGGCCACAGCCAATCACAGTTCTAGAGCTGCAGCAGGCGGCCGGGCTGTGGGAGCTGGCACAGGACGCCTGCACCGGCGGGGACCAGCTGCCCTACGTCACGCTCATCAGTGAGTGTCTGGCCAATCAGAAGCCGCCGATATACGTGATAGCGGCCACAGCCAATCACAGTTCTAGAGCTGCAGCAGGCGGCCGGGCTGTGGGAGCTGGCACAGGACGCCTGCACCGGCGGGGACCAGCTGCCCTACGTCACGCTCATCAGTGAGTGTCTGGCCAATCAGAAGCCGCCGATATACGTGATAGCGGCCACAGCCAATCACAGTTCTAGAGCTGCAGCGGGCGGCCGGGCTGTGGGAGCTGGCACAGGACGCCTGCACCGGCGGGGACCAGCTGCCCTACGTCACGCTCATCAGTGAGTGTCTGGCCAATCAGAAGCCGCCGATATACGTGATAGCGGCCACAGCCAATCACAGTTCTAGAGCTGCAGGACTCTGGGTTGTCATTGGTGAATGTCTGACCAATCAGCGGCCAAGAATATACGTGATACGAGTTACAGCCAATCGACGCATGGCTGCGAACTAATCCATATATTTTGTTAGATTTTTCGCTATTTCAGGTTACACTGCCACTGCTCGCTCTATTGCCTCGAACAACGTTTTTAAATGAAAGTTTAAAGTCATGTCAGATTCCTTTAGGCGACTTGAATAAAATCTGACACCCGTTTTAGTAATAAATGGTAATAATCACACTCGATAAGAAGATCTATCAGGCCCTTGATTCTATAAATTACAAAAGTAGATGTCGTGCTCAGTTGTGTCTTAAACGCCAAAGAAATCGTAATAAAACATAGAAGTCTTACAGAGATCTTGTATATTTATTTCAATTTCTTTGGCTCTTGAGACACGATATCGACGTTTGTAATTAGTGGAATCGGCCTGCAGGTGTATTGTAAGTTATCTTTTTTTTGATTCTGTTTATGCCTTGCTAGAGTTTATAGTCAAAGTCAAGTTTTTTTATTGAAACTTGGCCTTCAAAGAAGGCTCTTTTTCACGTCGATAACTAATTATTTAATCATAATATATTATGTCTCAAAGCTACAAACTACTAGCATTTCGGAACGACCACTGCTGAGAAGAAATGCCGAAAGAAACTCATGAAACAGTCTTGGTCGCCTAATATGCCAGAGGGGCTATTTATTAACTTTATACATACACTAGATTGTGTACATTCAAAAATAAAATATAAGAAAAAAAATAATAATATAATAAAACATTTTATGTTTGTGATCAAGTAACCACAATAAATTAATTAAGAACAAAAAACTATATAGTACTAGCCACGCCTTGGGGCTTCGCTCCCGTGGAAATTTCTAGTAAAAAGTACCCTATGTGCTATTCTAAGTATTTTTCTACCTGTATACCAAATTTCATCGAAATCCGTTCAGTAGATTTTGCGTGATTGAGTAACAAACTCACATCCAAACTTTCGCGATTCACGACTAGCCAATAATCATGATTATAATGTGTTTTCCAAAGTAAGCTCATTTTAACTCATACTAATCTGATAGTTTATTTCTGCTGTGTCGCTGGAATCTTTACCGTTTATTTTCTTTAAAAGATGGCAGTCGTGTTATTTATTTGTTTATCTTTAAATCAGTTAGTACATTATGACTTCGGTGCACATAGAATTGAGCAAAATTTTGGCTGAATTAATGCGTAAGTAATAATATACAATTTTTCTAACCGGATGACGAGAATCTAATATTATATACCTATACCTACTTGTACTGTATACTTATATTGATCACATTTGTCTCAGTTTTGTATGCACCTGCTCTCTAATATTTTTGAGATAATAACTTAAGTTTTAAATGAGTCATGTATGGTGATTTGTGTAGTTTTAAGACAATGAGTATTATGTGAGCAAATGAATAAACAATTTTTTTTTTTTTCACATTTATAATATTACTAGCTTTTGCCCGCGGCTTCGCCCGCGTGAATTTCCCACGGGAACAGTGCTTTTTCCCGGGATAAAAAGTAGCCTATGTGCTATTCCAGGTCGTTATCTACCTCTGTACCAAATTTCATCGAAATCCGTCCAGTAGATTTTGCGTGATTGAGTAACAAACATCCTCACAAACTCACAAACTCACAAACTCACATCCAAACTTTCGCATTTATAATATTAGTATGGATTTGGTATGGATTAGGATTTGGTTATAGATAAATGTATAAACTTGATGATTGTCTATTCCAGCGACGTCGCTGATGCCGCTGCGCTGCCCGGTCGTCGGCCGGTACTCCGTCATAACCTCGATGGCGGACAGACGGCGGCGGCGACAGCAGACTACTATAGGTAAAATCCATTTATTCTTACCAGTCCTATCATGTAAACAATCTTCACAGTACTTTTTGTTGAATTTTGTTGAAAATAAATCAAATATTAGTTCAAACCTAAACATTCTAAAGTAAAACATTTATTAACCACGAAAGTAATTTCCTAAAAAGTCTATTTTAATTTATATTGTTGTAAAATCATAAAAATACATGGTATGATTGTTTACATGATAGGACTGGTAAGAATAAATGGAGTTTATGTTCTTGTGTGTTCTCATTGTAAATATTATAAATAAACAAATTCTATCTATGAAAATTCTATGAACTTCTTATTGTGTTTGGCTGTATGGCTCAATTTCTTTGCCTTAATATAGTTAGTAGATACATGCACTATGTGCACAAAATTCGATTTTCTGCCGCCATATTTCAAATATTTAATATCATATAACAAACACTTTCGAATTAACAAAATATATACAAAAACCTGTGTGTATATCTGATTCGATCTTATCTTTATCTTTACATATAATAAAACAGTAAAAATATTTTGTCTGTACATTTAGTATTTTTGACTGAAATGTATAGAGGGACACTTAAAAAGAATAATAGAAAGCAAAAAAATTAATTTTTTTTTTTAATTTTTTGTCTATCTGTCTCGTCTGTATGTATGATCACGCTAATCTCCGAAAGTACTGAACCGATTTGAATGGAATTTTTTTTGTTGTATAGCTATTAAGCCTAGGCAACATTTAGGCTATAATTGATTTTGAAAATTGGAGCACTTGGTGAAGAACCAAAACAGAACAGTTAAACTATAAGATACATGGAAATGGTGCCTTAACAAAAGTCGTTCAACCTGACAAGCATTTTCTGCTAACGTATAAAAATTGAAGATCTGGAACATCTGATGAAAAGCTCCAAGAGAGATTTTCCATCTAAGCGAAACTCACGCGGGCGAAGCCGCGGGCGACAGCTAGTATACAAATATTTTTTTTTATTTAGGCGTGTACCTGCACAAATAAGCACTTTCAGAGCATGAGAAGTGAAAAATAATAAATTTGTCTGTATTGCAGGCGAGTCGGACCCCGGGGGCGTGTCCCCGGCGGAGTGTCCCCCGGAGTTCTCGAGCGCGTTTTTCGGCTGCGGCGCGCAACAAGACACTGTGGAATTCAAGGCTGTGTGCTCTGACACAGGTAACACAAATATTGTGTTATTATTTTTTACACGACTGACCAAAAAAGGAGTGTTATGTTTTCAGGGTTCATGTATGTATGTAAGTATGTAAGTTTTTTTATTCCACCATAAGTCCTGAACGGCTGAACAGATTTTGATGTGAGAGGTATTTTTAGATTCCTTGCATTCCTCCGAGTGACATAGGCTATGTGAGTTGTCAGTCGTGTTCTTTATTTTTTAATAAAGCTTGTTACTAACTAGCTTTCGCCCGCGTCAATTTCCCTCAGGAACAGTGCTTTTTCCCGGTATGAAAGGTACCCTAAGTCCTTCTCCATACTTCCAGCTATGTGTATGCCAAATTTCAGGAAGATTGGTTTAGTAGATAAAGCGTGAAGAGGTAACAAACGAACAAACTCACTTTCGCATTTATAATACAAAGTTTAGATTTTTTTTTATTTAGGCACATCAACAATATAAACACCAACATTCACATTCTCTCTCAGCCTAAAGACGTCCACTGCTGGACATAGGCCTCCCCCAAGGATTTTATCCATGGGGGGTTTTGCCGTAATCGCCACGCTTGGCAGGCGGGTTGGCGATCGCAGTGTGATGGCATAGTACGCGGAAAGATGCTGCTGCCCATCCTCCGGTGTTTTTAATCC
This sequence comes from Ephestia elutella, assembly GCA_018467065.1. Taxonomy (NCBI): domain Eukaryota; kingdom Metazoa; phylum Arthropoda; class Insecta; order Lepidoptera; family Pyralidae; genus Ephestia; species Ephestia elutella. The sequence continues at coordinate 7,217,450 of CM031593.1, forward strand.
CTTAGTCGCCTCTTACGACACCCACGGGAAGAGATGGGTTGGTGCTATTCTAGGGCCACACCACAGGCCAAATTCATTCACATTAAATATAACAAAATCTTAAACTAGTGTTTACATTAATAACAGTCATACACAACATTGTATTTAGTAGATAAAGCGTGAGGAGGTAACAAACAAACTCACTTTCGCATTTATAATGATGCTCGTACAAACATACAGACAGAAAGAAAAAAATTCTAAAAAATATGTTTTAGCTTCTACTGGCCTTAGACCTGTCATCATTTTTTTTCTTCTATATATCCTATGTACAGACACAGACCAATGACAGTTTATTATAATGTATTGATTGATCGATTACAGTTTTATTATATGTATTGATGATGATATCTCTCGATTCTTGGCTCTGTCTACCCCGTAAGGGATACAGACGTGATTCTATGTATGTATGTGTAACGCAGCTACGCGTTAATCCTCTTTGGATCGTATTATACGTGCGCTGGCACATACATACTTATTTCACCTGTCATAAATTTGAAACTGTATTCATACACATTCGATTCTGCATTTTGATATCATTCTTGACTCAGTTTATGTAAATCACTTATCGTCTAACATTGTAAAGATAAATAATATATCTAAAATATATTTAATATATATAAAACAACATAGACCCGTCCAGGGTAAGTTTTATTGGTTCTTTCGGAAGTGATTCTAAAGGACTTTGTTCAAAGTGTATGGGGGCTTGGCTTACTGTGGACAGTTCGTTCAATAAATAATAGTATTGATTTATTTAAGTAAAAAATAAAATAAATACATAATTATTCATTCAAAAATATAAATATTTAATGATATGAGTGTACTTAATAAATAAAACTAATATAATATGCTAAAAAATTACCTAATTAATCCAATCTTTCATCAAAGAATAAAAATATACCACTTAAATGTAATATTATTTTAGACAATGGCATCCCAGAACACACTTGAAGGCCGACATCTTTGATTTGAGTATCGGAAACGCAAAAAATACTTACTAAATGGTATATTTTAATTATAGATATTCATACTCCAATATATATTCAGAAAATCTATTTGACATTAATTATGATGAATGATAATACTATTATTTATTGAACGAACTGTCCGCAGTAAGCCGGCGATGAACAATGTCTTTTATAGTGAAGTGTGTTATCTTTTCTAACCGTTATTTATATTTGTGTTAGGTCTTATGTTTACCAATAAATTTTATACAACGATCCCCTGAGGTTCTATCATTTATTATTATTTGGAGCTCTCACGCTCCATATGTATGATGATATGTCCGATATTGATGATGTTTCCGTTTCCAGTATACTCCTGTTACGGAAGCTGGACAGAGCGTGGAGTGGGATTTCTAATCGCAGCTCCGGTTGCCCGCGCTTCTTCTCAGCCCAGGACCTTCTGCTTCATGTACACGTCCCGCACCAGCAACGGTGAGTACAGAGTCCTCTCCCATACTCTCTAGTGGGTTCCTGATAGCAGCTCCGATCGCCTGTGCTTCTTCTCAGCCCAGGACCTTCTGCTTCATGTACACGTCCCGAACCAGCAACGGTGGGTACAGAGTCCTCTCCCATACTCTCTAGTGGGTTCCTGATAGCAGCTCCGATCGCCTGTGCTTCTTCTCAGCCCAGGACCTTCTGCTTCATGTACACGTCCCGCACCAGCAACGGTGGGTACAGAGTCCTCTCCCAGTACTCTCTAGTGGGTTCCTGATAGCAGCTCCGGTCGCCAGGACCTTCTACTTCATGTACACGTCCCGCACCAGCAACGGTGGGTACAGAGTCCTCTCCCAGTATACTCTCTAGTGGGTTCCTGATAGCAGCTCCGGTCGCCAGGACCTTCTACTTCATGTACACGTCCCGCACCAGCAACGGTGGGTACAGAGTCCTCTCCCATACTCTAGTGGGTTCCTGATAGCAGCTCCGATCGCCTGTGCTTCTTCTCAGCCCAGGACCTTCTGCTTCATGTACACGTCCCGCACCAGCAACGGTGGGTACAGAGTCCTCTCCCATACTCTCTAGTGGGTTCCTGTTAGCAGCTCCGGTTGCCCGCGCTTCTTCTCAGCCCAGGACCTTCTGCTTCATATACACGTCCCGCACCAGCAACGGTGGGTACAGAGTCCTCTTCCATACTCTCTAGGGGGTTCCTGTTAGCAGCTCCGGTTGCCCGCGCTTCCTCTCAGCCCAGGACCTTCTGCTTCATGTACACGTCCCGCACCAGCAACGGTGGGTACAGAGTCCTCTTCCACACTCTCTAGGGGGTTCCTGATAGCATCTCCGATCGCCTGTGCTTCTTCTCAGCCTAGGACCATCTGCTTCATGTACACGTCCCGCACCAGCAACGGTGGGTACAGAGTCCTCTCCCAGTATACTCTTTAGTGGGCTTCCTGATAGCAGCTCCGGTCGCCAGGACCTTTTGCTTCATGTACACGTCCCGCACCAGCAACGGTGGGTACAGAGTCTGAGAATATTACATCTTGGTTGATCTTGGTTCAATCTTACCTCACTCCCCCCCTTGTCTGTCACATTTCGTCGACCCCTTTCGTTTTTAACATGTGACGTATGTACTTTATAGACGACCTCTAAGCTTAATCAAAATTTGCACTATTCATGTAATACACGTAAGACCAAACTGTGGAATCAACTTTCTACGGCGGTGTTTCCGAACCGATACGACATTGGAACATTTATAGATAAAAAATAGCCCTGGCATGTTAGGTGGCCAACTCTTTCATGAGTTTCTTTCGGCATTTCTTCTCAGCAGTGGTCGTTCCGAAATGCTAGTGGTTTGTAGCTTTGATACAAGATTATATAATGAGGGATTTTCCGTGACACAAATTAAAAAAATAAATAGTTCCAGATGACTTCATAGATGGCGCTTAGTAAAAGGCGAGAGAAAAAGTTACATACAAAAAGAAAAAATTCACGAGATTGGCATTTAAAAAAAATAAAACTTAGTAAAAAAAAACAACTAAAAAGTATCTATATTGTGATTTGTGCAACTGTCAAACTGTTATGTGATTTTTTTTCTGGCTCTGGTTGACAAGAAAAAGCGCACCATATAGGTTCAGCCATTATTACGACTCGGCTTTCATAAAACGCTATCTGTTGACCCTTTTTTATACTGATTTTTTTTTCTTAATTAGCTGTCAGAAAAATCGCTCATTAATTTTTGACTTGAAAAAATAAAAAAAAGTTTAAAAGAAAAGGCCAAGTTTCTATAAAGTATTTCTGATTTCTGAACCGATAAAAATGAGTCGACGTCTTCTTGAAAGGCCGGCAACACTCTTGTGATACCCCTGGTGTTGCAGTAGTCCATGGGCAGCGGTGATCTTACCATCAGGTGACCCACTTGCTCGTTTGCCGCCCTGTTATATAAAAAAAACCGGCCAAATGCGTGTCGGACCACGCATAAAGTAGGGTTCCGTAGTCATTTTTGGCACCGCGCTGTTTTGCATTTCTTGCATCATCATCAAAATATGTAAAAACTGTTTAAGTTTATACTGTTCTTTTAGAAAAAAAAAGTATATATTTTTATTTTATTTACAATTTCAAAAGTATTCATCACAGGATACCCGAAACAATTTTAAATATAAGTTTCCGCGCCTGTTTCTTTACGTGAGTGATTTGAAGTTTATAGGTCCAAGACTTTAGAAATTACAGGGGGGGGGGACACCGTGTAAACGACTTTGGGTGTTGTATGGAAACCCTACCTTATTTTCATAGTCCTTTTCAACGATACCCCACACAAGGGGGTCCATTAAAAAAAATAATTCACCCCCCCTTTACATGTATGGGTAGGGACCCTTAAAAAGGGGTAATTTTAATTTTTTGTATTTTTAAAAATGAGATCTATATGTGAAGTATCCTCGAACCAAGTTACATGCAAATCAGTCCATAAACGTAGAAGATATTCTGCTGTGACAGACTAGGACGGACGTACTGAACGATCTTATAAGGGTTCCTTGTCGGACTACGGACCCCTAAAAAGGTTTTTTGCTCAAAAGAGTTCCCCGACTTTCTTTAAGTAACAATTGTACTTTTTTGGAACAAACAAAGCATTTTATTTTTATTATAATTCCAGACACCCGCTTGGGCGTGGAACACTTGTCAGTGTCAGCGGTGTCGCGGTCGTGTGACCGCGGCGTGCTGCCCGGCGTCGGTGGCGACAAGGCCTACAACCTCACCAAAAACGGTACGTTGGATTTCTGTTATTCCTTTGTACTCGCTATTTTTAATACATTCGTACTTATTTATTTGATCGTAGCAAGTGGAAATCGCTAGGTTCTGCCTACCCACATGGGAAAAAGGCGTGATAATAATGTATGTTAACTCCATTTATTCTTACCAGTCCTATCATGTAAGCAATCTTACCATGTCTTTTTTATGATTTTACAACAATATAAATTAAAATAGACTTTTTAGGAAATTACTTTCGTGGTTAATAAATGTTTTACTTTAGAATGTTTAGGTTTGAACTAATATTTGATTTATTTTCAATAAAAAGTACTGTGAAGATTGTTTACATGATAGGACTGGTAAGAATAAATGGAGTTTAGGTATGTACTTATTTATTTCTATATTATATATTTGAAGTCGCAAGTGTACAAATTATAAACATTTCTGACAATAATCGAAAATTTCCGCTTAATTCTTTGGCTGCTGTCATCGAGATATAATGTACTAACGCACGCTGCTGTAGGAATTATTCATTTGCTTTTTTTAAAGCCTGTTGTTATTTTCCCTGTTTGTGGTTTGTAGTATTAGATGCTGAAAGAGATATGCTGAAAATTATGATTTATATGATGCTGCTGGTGTGGTGTACGTCAGTAGCATCCTTCATCCATTAAAATATATACTGCTAAACATTAACTTACAAAATAAAAGATAATCTCTAGAAGAACCCGGCGGCCGACATTGCACGCCGCCAGCTCGTCCAATCACAGCACATCACTAGTGACGTGCCGAGTTTATAGGGATGGGCAATCTTCGATTTTCTCGTCTAACAGTCGACACAAATTATAAGCAATGTTGTGTGAATTTGAGTTTATTGGGTTATGCTTAGTGATGTGCCGTTTCCGAAATTTTCAATGAAACAGCGGAAAGTTTATTGAAATTTTTTCGAGAACGGAAAATTTTCTTAAAAACCAGAGAAATTTCTGAGAATTTTCAAAAATTTTCAAGGAAGAAATTTTCGGGAACAGGAAATTTCTCGACGGCACATCGCTAGTTATGCTATTATGGACCTAAAAACAAGGTAATAAGAGCCACTATTACCTGCAAACTATCCTGTCCTTCCAGGCACGTGCGAGCAGAGCAGCATGTACAACAGTTCGGGCGCGCGCGCGCTGCCGCCCGCCGCGCTCGCTATCGCGCTCGCCGCCGCGCTCAGGTGATAGATGTGGCCCCCACAGTACTACTTCATACATTTGTAATTCTTTTTTATGTTATTTTCTGTGGGCGATCTTTTGGCTCAGGTAATAGATAGCCCCTGCCGTACTAATGCATACATTTGTAATATTTTTTGTTATTTCCTACCGACCTATTAGCGACTTAGGTATTGGCTCTGGTGATAGATGTGGCCCCCAAAGTACTACGTCATACATTTGTAATTATTTTTTTTTTTTTGTTATTTTCTGCGGGTGATCTTTTGGCTCAGGTAATAGATGTGGTCCCTGCCGTACTAATGCATACATTAGTAAAAAAATATGATTTTCTGCGGGCGACCTATTGGTTCAGGTAATAGATGTAGCCCCCGCTGTACTATTTCATACATTTGTAATTTTGATTATTTTTTTTGTGAGTTTTCTAGTGGACGATCCATTGGTGTAGGTATTCAGATTTGTCTTATTAGCCAGTCATAAAATATAAAACGAATAAAAAAAAATTAACACAGAAAATCAAATTGTCTTTAAATACCTAATTTACAGCACCAAGTATTTCAGATATCTAAAAACTTTATATCAATGGGTCGTCTATATAAAGACTCTAATACAATCTGTCCGCTCTTGTAATTTTAAACGATTTAAACCATTTTTTTAAATCTAATTTCCATCCTCAATAAACCCCCGTAGAATGTAGCTTTTTGTATTTATTTATGAATTGATTAATATTTTTTGTGATAAACGAAAATAATTTTCGCAAAATTGGCAGCGTTTTTTAATATTTTATTGACTGACAAAATTTTAGTTACCTTTTTTACTTTTATTTAAAAATCCGTAATTATTAGTACATTATCTTTAGGATAGGCGACAACTAAACAATGTTTAAAGAAACGAAGAAAAAGTGATCAAATTGTACATAAAAAGATGGTATTTGGTAAAGATGCGTAATAGAAATATGCGATTTTTTAAATAATGCACAGACATAGAAATGTATAGACTTGACATTTTCTAAAAAGACCGGCATAAAAAAAACAAAAAAAAAATGCTATATTTGTTACTTAAGTACCTACTTATGTAAGTTCAATGAGGGATTTTCCGAGACCAAAATAAAAAAAAAAATAGTTCCAGATGACTTCATAGATGGCGCTTAAGCAAAGGCGAGAGAAAAAGTTCCATACAAAAAGCAAAAATTCACGGGATTGGCATTTAAAAAAAAATTAATCTTAGTAAAAAAAACATCTAAAAAGTATCAATATTGTGATTTGTGCAACTGTCAAACTATTATGTGATTTTTTTTATGCCTCTGGTTGACAGGAAAAAGCGCACCATATAGGTTCAGCCATTATTACGACTCGGCTTTCATAAAACGCTATCTGTTGAGACTTTTTAATACTATTTTTTTTTTCTTAATTAGCTGTCAGAAAAATCGCTCATTATTTTGATAAATTACACACACACATATTTAACCTTCAAGTGTCACATAATGATCACAATCTACATAAATTAAAAATATTTTTGACTTTGATAAGGTGTCAAAGACTATATAAGACTAGACCATATTATAAGTCTATGGTATTTAAAATTTACTTAAATAGGCTTAAAATAGCACTTTTAAACCGATTGTCCAATTTCGGATGATAATTTTGACAGCAGAATGAACAGATACATTCGAAATGAGAGCGACAGAGACAGATGTGATTACTTAATACTAATTGATCTGTCAAAATTATTATCCTATGAGAAAAGGTATTGTGTAAAATCCACTGTACTCAGCTTCTTAGCAAATACCAAGTCTACGCACTCATATGTCTGTGAAATAATGTTACTTATGTACTTTTAACTTTATTTTTAATAAGAGTGACGTCGGCATGTTTAAAAAAATGTGACGAGGGATTTGTACAATGTCTGTGTCGCAGCTAACTAGTTAAATTGGCCGTTCAATTAACTGCCTAGCCACTTCACTAAATGGCGGCTTTCATGTAGCGTATCGTTCTAATAAACTGGCTGGTTGATGCTTAGGCCATTATTCATAATCAAAGATAACATACCTATGAAAAATAATTGTCATGAATAATTTTTTTACCAATTTTTTTTTTCATCATTTTCGTTTTTTGATCACTTTTTTAAATTTAAACTTTTTACCACTTCCAAATTGTACCTTTTAAAACTATGATAAATACCAATAATGTTATTCTTTGTCGACACCATTTTGAGACACCGATTTCAGCGCCAGGTAGCAGAAAGTCTAACTAAATTCAAATGACTAGCCTAGGCAAGTAAGTAGGTAATTAAAATGAAGTCATTTGCCTAGCTAATTTTTTTTTTACTTGTTTCCATGGAAGTAATAAGTACTTATTACTTCCATGCTTGTTTCACTGAAACTGTATTCATTCAAGCGGCTAGTAAAGCTACCATTAAATGAAGTGGCTAGGCAGTTAATTAAACGGCTAATTTAACTAGTTAGCTGCGACATATATATTACATTATTTAATAGCAAACGCTTTTAAAGTATACATTTGTACTGTATGCATATAAATTAAGACTAAAATTAGATAGATGATAAATGTAGCGAATTATGCTCAGCATTTTTTTAATTTCGAAATCGTCCAATGTATATTTAGTTAAGTATTTAATTTGAAATATATTTAAGTACTACGGTCAGACACGAATTTTTTTGCACTGCAACAAGGATCTTTTGGTACGTGGTAGGAAAGCGAACTAAGCATCTAAAAATAAGAAAGCATATAACAAAAGCATGTGTCTAAGCATTGAAAAAATGAGAATTTCGTATTAGTTCCATTTGTCTGTCATAGGTGGCGCTCTCACCACGCACCAACAAAAATCATTGTCGCACGTATTTATCTGCAAAACATTCTTTATTGTCTGTGGCTGAAGTAACGTTCAGAAATTTTGTCAAATGTTTTATAAGAATTCGTGTCTGTTTTCAATACCTATTGTTTCCCAGTGCTCAGTAATTTGAATTTTTGAAAACCAGTTATCAATCTTGACCAATAGTAGTTTTATATATAAAAAGTATATATTAATTGCTCATACGAGAAAATAGTTTGGTATTTTATTTGTGATATAAAAATTATCTTTTAAGGCTAAAAAATATATGTAAATATTCACTAGTAAAAGTTCCTGACACAGATTACTTTTCGCATCTTTTTGTTATACTTACAGATTGCAATTTGGATTTTTTCACTTGGCGTTGTATTCAAATACCGAATCATTACAAATAAAAGCCATTTTGTTGGTATTAGTGATGTTTGTACTATAAAAAACAAGCCAGTGCGACACAAAAGACCAGTATACGTGAAACTACACTTTATTTTATGACGATATAAATTTTGACAATTTGTCAGTGTTGCTAGGCTAAATATTTTTTTTAATTTTTTTAGGTATCTCTTTGTGTCACACTGTCTGTACTAAAGCACTTCTCTTTATGATTTTTTATGATTATGATAATATTTTTTTATGATTAAAAATAAGGCTGAATGGAATTGAGAAGCTTCTGAAATGAAAACAGTTTATTTTAAAAGATTTTATTCTTTATTCTATTTTAGAAACTGATTGACTATTCGGTACATTTTAAGAAATTTAACGCCAAGTGTCAAACGTTATAGTTAAGTCTTGAATTAAATATGTCGATGCTTGCCTAAACCTGTGAATCTAGGATGCCGCCGCGGAGTTGCTTGTTTTCGTCCATTATGACAGCTCACGCGCGAGTTTGCAGTAAAGGCGGGAAAATTCTCGAGCTATAATCGTTCGTTAACGTTATAATTGATTCCTATTAACCACGTTATTGGACAACGATTTGTTATTTCAATTAAAGTCTTCTAATGTCATTTTACTTTCAACTTTACTCGAGAATTTTCCCAGTAGATATTTGCTGACTCTAAGTTTACCGAATCTTAAAAAATTATAAAAACGTAGCCCAAAAAGACTATTGTAAATAAAATTAGTTGGATACTTATATACAATCATATTTTATAAGTGTACAATGTAAACGCATTTTTAAAATACAGGACAAAAGTATTAATTTTTAAATAACAGACGATAATAAATAGTATAGATGGAATATTATATAAATCAAATGTTTTTGACAGCCATTTTAAATTAATTTATTTAAAAAAAATTGAATAAAAGTGTTAAGTGCACGAAAAGTAATTGTAATTTCACATTAGTAATTAAGAAAATTTCGGTTTTATTTTATTTATTGATTATAATAAAACTAAGAAATTTTTCCACGATGTGAATAAGTGCACGGAACGATTTATGTAAAAAAATATGATAATGTATGGGATTTGTAATTTATATGGCTTGTAAATATGTTTTTTATTTTCTTTTCGCTGTCTATGTACTTTTGTGATAATTTCCCGGCTTCATGAGACTCCATTTTGTGTAGATAAGCGTTCGTAAAGATTTTTTTTGACGTTTGCCTTTTTTTGTAAAACAATCACGCCATGGGATACGATTTGTAACTATTAATGTGTAAGCCTATTATTATATTTTGATTACTGAAATATATTTGAAAACCAAGCATTTTGTTTTATTTCGATCGTATTGTCAAGTCAAGAAACCCTAATTACAAACGTCGATATCGTGTCTCAATTGTGTCTCAAGAGCCAAAGAAATTGAAATAAATAAAGTGACAAGGTCGTCAAGGTAAGACTTCTACGTTTTATTACGATTTCTTTGGCGTTTGAGACACAACTGAGGCACGACATCTACGTTTGTAATTTGTAGAATCAAGGGCCCGTTGAAGTGAGGAGGACTTTAGATATGGATGGAACTGGATAGATAAAAAAGTTTGCCATCATGGGACGCCCGGCAGATTTAAAAAATCTGTGCAACAGTATCTTTATTGTCAAACATCTGAGATGAGTGTAGAGGAAAGCAAAGAGATCTGTAAGGATCATCACAAGTGGAAATCGTGTGATAACATGTATATATGTAATCTCTATGGTATCTGAGCAACGATAGCACGATCGATGATCACACACATCAACTTCGGCATTCGAATTTGGATTTTATTGCCGGGCCGTGTGTGAAATATAACTTACTATAACTTACTATTTTCATAATTTATACTTTACTAGCCACGCCCCGGGGCTTCGTTCCCGGAATTTCGGGATAAAAAGTACCATATGTGCTATTCCCGGTATTTTTCTACACGTATACCAAATTTCATCGAAATCCGTCCAGTAGATTTTGTGTGATTGAGTAACAAACATCCTCACAAACTCACATCCAACGCATTTATAATATTATTAGGATATTAGGATTTATACGTTTAAGTCTACAACAACAACAAAAATATGTGCAGTTCAAGATCCTATCCAGTGTTGCCTCTAGTGCAATGATAATAAAAACTGAGATAAAAACTGATGTATGGACGAAGGTACACTATTCGTAATTTATTTAGATTGAATAGAACGTCCATTATCTGATGATATTCTGCTATAAAGTGATAAACTTATTCATACAAACATCAATAGAAATGACAAATAATAAAATCATTTATTAGTCCCACAAAATAAAGTAGAATACCATTGCGATTTTATAACGTTATTGCGTTTCGTTTTTTCGTTATACAATAAATAGCTGTGCTCACTGCGTGCGTGACATAAGTCATTGTCAACATGACATTTGATTTCTGAACGAAACGAAACAGCCGTTTCATACGGTTGGCAACATTGACTATTGCTCAACTCATTCGACAAGAGAGAGTTTGTCATCCGTACAAAATTAGATAAAAACGCGTCCGTAGTTTCCGTGATTGTAAATTAAAGTAAATAACATTCGAAAATAATAACATAAACACACGAATCGCGAGTGAAAAGCAGTGATACTTGGTGTTATAAACATATTAAGTTTTATGGTGTTTATCGGTGCTTTGTGAACATGAATAATTTTACGAAAACTCCGAAAACATCACCAATTACAGAAGATTACGACATCTCCAACACTGTGCTCGGCCTTGGCATCAACGGGAAGGTATGCAATGTCCTGTTTAATTTAAAAAACTTACAAAATACTATTCAAATTTGTAATGTTGTTTACATATGACGTCAAAATCTAAAATAGATTTTAGGTAGGTTTGTCAAAGAAATGACGGTGATTTAGAAAAACAATTAATTGTTGAGTAATTTTAATTTCCATTTTCTTAATGACTACTCGGAATTTGGGGCAAATTAGCGTGTGCATATTACTCATTATTAAAAATAAATACCTTATCTTCATATTCATGTCTAGCTAAATAACCTCATTCCATGATTTTTATCACGTTCTATTTTAATAATAATTTAAAAACTACCTAGAACAGTCAACAAAGTAAAAATTTTAATCTCAATGTAAAATACAATCAATGCTGCGAGTCTGGAAAAGTTCTAAAAATCAATAGATAACTTTGTTTTCAGGTTAGGGTTGGTTAGGTTAGTTCTTGGGAACAACACAGAAGCGAATAAGTGTTTGGATTTGGAATACAAGGCAAAACAATTTTATTTTAAGTGGGATTTGATTGTAAACCAACCCCAAGTAATTAAGTATGCATGGATGTTACTTTAATAAAGGTTTATTCAGAAAATAATAACAGAATTACAATGAAACATAACAATAGTTATAATATAAAGATATCAGTGATATCAACTTTCATCAATATACATATATAATAAAACTGTAACTGGCCTGTGTACAGATATGAAATATTTAAGAAAAAAAATTATAAGCGGTCTTTATAGGGCTATTTATAATAGAAGCCAACACCATTTTTTTTAGAATTTTTGACTGTCTGAAAAATCATCACTCTCTTCATACATGCTCTCTGGTTATGGGTGCTCCTAATATCTCCCTTTATCTTTATTACAGGAAAATGCTCTGATAAATACCATGTAAAATGAAAAAGTAGGAATTTCTTGTAGCATTTTCCTGTTTGTTACTTCACTGATGTAAGATTGTCAGTGAATAGTAGCTCGTAACTGAGAAAAATGAAAAATAATAAAAAAAAAAAAATTACCACAAGCTTTTATTACCAGAGAGATATTGTTGAATAAAATGCATGAAAAAAATTAATTTCTGTGGCTTTAACCTTTCAACTGCCAGACAATTTTTTTTATGTCCATTTCACCAATGAAATGTATGTTTTATGTACATTAAGAGATGATACCTATCATATGCACTGTCATGCTTAATTAAACATCGTAATTAAAGACATATTTAAAATAAATCAGTGTGATTCAAATTAAAGCTCAGAGAGGATTAGGTACTTCTAAGATTTGAGTTGGACATACTTATTAATTGACAAGGCAAGTCTTTTAGGTTTGTTTGTTTGTTTGTAAACTCTTTATTGCACATACACACAAGAAAAATACAAAACATAGTGAAACAAAAAGAGAGGCGTACAATGGTGGACTTATCCCAAAAAGGGATTTCTTCCAGTCAACCAAGTGTTTGAAAGGAATATTTGAATGAAATAAGAAGGGAAGCGTAAGGCAAAAATCAGAAAAAGAATAGAACCCGAAAATACATACACCAAAGTATACATAAATACATACAATATATATATATATATACAATACATATATATAAATACATACACACTCAAATGTCTAAAGAATCTTTATAGAAACTTTTGAGTTGAGATTTGAAGGAGGAAAGCGAAGGAACCATCTTTATGTTAAGAGGAAGCTTGTTCCAAAGCTTTGCAGCACGCACATAGAAAGACAGAGCATAGATCCGCGAGGTGTACTCAGGAATATGCAACTGAGGATTATTGCGCGAACGCAAGCGCTCATCAACATCTCGGAAAGCGAACTTTAGGTAATCCTAACTAATAATTTAAATGTGAAAGTGAGTTTGTTTGTATGTTTGTTTCCTCTTCATGCTTTATTTACTGAACCAATCTTCCTAAAATTTTGCTTACACATATTTAGAAGTACTAAGTACGGAAAAAAGCATTGCTCCCTTGGGTAAGCCACGCGGGCGAAGCCGCAGGAAAAGCTAGTAAAAAATAAAAAACCCAATGATAGAAATGTTATCGATATTATTAAACAGTGTAAAAATTGTCAGCTCTTTACTAGCTAACATCAGAAATTTTGTAAATTATATATCTTTTCAACGGTCTTCACGCAGACAGAAGTCACTTTTGCAAAAACATCATCATTTTGGTCGCAAAACATTATCACTTTCGTAAAATATCTATAAATAATAATAATAAATTTTCGTCATGTAGAATGTCATTCAAGATTCAAGCCAAGGCAGATACATGCACGAGTAATAAAATAAATACATACATATTAACACGCCTTTTTCCCGTGGGAGTAGGCAGAGATTAGATAAAAGATAATGACTTGCAAAAGTGACATTATGTGTATGAAAGTGACCAAATTTTTACACGAATGACCAAAAAAGAATTGTTATATTTTCAGGGTTCATTTCTTTAATCCTCCATAAGTCCTGAACGGTTTAACAGATTTTGATGTGAGAGGTATTGTTAGATTCCTTGCATTCCTCCGAGTGACATAGGCTAGGTGAGTTGTCAGTCGTGTTTTTTATTATTAATTAACTAGCCTGTTACGTACGATGATATTTTTGCAAAGGTGACGTATGCATCAAGCAAGACAAGACCTTTTTGACTTCAAGCATTCATTACCTACTTAAGTAAAATAGTATAGGTAAGAAATAAGCAGTAGGATCTTGTGTTTGTGAACTCAACAATTGTGATAATAGAAACCCATACTACCAGTGAGTCACCATTGCATAACCCTTGTTATCATCTGAATGCGGTATTTTCTCACAATTATCTTCAGAATGGCATTGTCTACGTCATAATCGTGTTGATAGATTTACAAATGTGTCGACATCCGTGGAAATAGACAATATTATTAACTACCTTATGTAGGACCTCCTTTGAAAAGTAAATAAGGAGCACCCATAATCAGCGAGCATGTATGAAGAGAGTGATGAGTGTAGAGGAAGCGAGAGAGATCTGTAAGGATCGTAGCGAGTGGAAATCGCTAGTCTCTGCCTACCCCCACGGGAAAAAAGCGTGATAATATTATGTACTTAGTACGCTAGTGGGCAGCACTAGCATAATGGGTAAATAGAGTGACAATGATATACATAGAATACATAGAATCACGTCTTTATCCCTTACGGAATAGACAGAGCCAAGAGTCGTGAGACGCTTAGCTGAATAGTGGGCTCTCTGATGGAATGGAGATTCAATGACAACCTTTTAAAACATGACAGATGACATTGATTTGTGTATGAATGGTTTGTTTACTGTGTGTGCCGATGCCGACATCTGCGTCGAGCTTTGCATAATATGCTCTATTAGTTGCTCCCCGGGGCTTCGCTTCCATGGTAATTTCCAAGATAAAAAGTGCCCAATGCGTTATTCTACCCGTACACCTAATTTCACCGAAATCCGTCTAGTACTTTTTGCGTGAAAGAGAAATAAACATCCAAATGAAACGCCACCTGTGAAATATCAATCTAAGAGATTATGCCAAGGACCGCATTTTGAATCGTACTGGCAAGTAGTACAATGCTGTAATGTACTATTTTCGGTACGTTATTTTAGGCACTTGGTCATTATAAACCAATAAACAGTGTTACCAGTTATAGTAACAGCTGGTTACAGCCCATTCAACATCACTCAGGCGATTATCACACTGCGTACAGCCACAGAATCCTATTAGATCAATGTGCAGAGCAAGTACGCTCTGCTGCCAGAAAATGTGCGCAGAGCGAATCCGGACAAACGAAGCGGCGGGAAGAATTCTGTACCGGAACTTCACCGGGAAAAAACCACCGGTAAAAATAAGTACCGGGAAAAAATCTCCACGCGGCACCACGTTTGCCCGACTAAAACCTAACTAACTTAACGCAGTCTGCTACCACCGTAGCTTATGAAGGGAGCTACAGGGCCCTATATGATAACCTAACCTATAAATTAACTACAATTGAACACTTACCAAATTAAATCTTCTTTCTCTTCGGATCCAAACTTGAGTGTCTTCGGGAAGGGGGAATTCCTAATCACCCTACCTAACCCTTGAGATCTCAATTCCCCAGGACAACTAAATAGATTTCTTCCCGTAGTTTCACTCGGGAACAGCCAGATGTGAACAGCCAGCCACGTTTCACCTCTCACAAGAAAAAGTCACAATAACAGAGTTTTTCACAAACACAAATTCAATAGTTATTTAACAAACAGGAAATTCACAATTATCACTCAAACTAAACAGCAAGCAACAGACGCGAGACCGCTCCGCGTATTAAAATCAAACCGATATCGCCCTGGACAAAGCAATGGCGACCACACGCGACGCCATCCACGCTAGCAGTGTGAGAACCCCAAAACGCCTGGCGGCGATAACAGGAAACGCCTGCGTTTAGTTTTACCCAATATATTACAAACATCCCCCCGTCCCGGTCTGAGAAGCAGACCGCTAGCTTACTCTACGGGAAGGCGGGCGAGAGAGGTCACACCTCTCCTTAAAATCGAACCGTCGACCAACACCTCAGCCACACGCGGAGTGCCATCTCCGCCAAGAATCAAACGTAATATGCGAGCTCGTCGCCAAAGCAATGAGGGCAAATTTGCCTCTTTTAACAATACTAAATCACCCTCCCTGGGAGGCTCAGTCCTGTCTGTCCACTTCACTCTTTGCTGCAGCAAATGCAAATATTCAAGCGACCAGCGACGCCAAAAGTCCTGGCTCATTTGCTGCAACATTTGAAAACGCGACAACCGATATACGCGTTCATCCTTCCACGGGTATTCGGGCAGGGCATTCAACGGCTCCTCCCACCAAAAAATGACCAGGGGTGAGAGCTTCCAAGTCATTTGGATCTGGAGATAGCGGACAGAGAGGACGAGAGTTGAGGACCGCCTCAACTTTACAAAACACTGTGGCCAGCTCTTCAAAAGTTAGAGCCGTTTCTCCGATAATGCGGCGGAGGTGGGTCTTTGCGGATTTCACAGCCGCTTCAAAAATCCCTCCCCAATGGGGGCAACTTGGGGGACTAAACTTCCAGGTTATTCCCCTTTGGGCAGCAATTTGACTTAAACTAGTACAATTTTTATCAATAAACACAGAAACATCCTTAAGATAATTTACAGTTCCTTTATAGTTTGTGCCATTATCAGACCTAATAAGGGAAGGTAGACCTCGACGCGAAACAAAGCGATCCAACGCGGCGACGAAGGCCCCCGTAGTCAGAGCCGATACCACCTCCAAATGGACAGCCTTGGTGGCCAAACAAACAAATACACACAAATAGCCCTTCACAATACGGGCATTACGAAAGGGAGAAGCCTTGATCGAAAAGGGACCGGCAAAATCGGTTCCGACGCCGTCAAACGGTCTCGAAGGTCGGATTCGATCAGCGGGCAAATCACCCATCTGTGGTTGCATCGTGGATGCCTTCAACCTATAACATGCAATACATCGAAACAGGACACTACGGATTGCTCTTCGGGCAGACAAAATCCAAAATTCGCGTTGCAAAATAGCCAACAAAGCATTGCACCCAGCATGGGCGTTACGAATGTGTCGATCAGACACCAAAAGCTGCACCAAGGGTCCGCCCTTGGGCAACAACAGAGGATGGCGAGTCTCATAGGGAAGATCCGCCTTCCGGAGCCTGCCTCCAACCCGAAGAAGCCCATCCGAGTCGATGTACGGGTTCAAACGAGCGACCGCGCCCTTCAACTTAGCGCGTCCGTCGCGCAAAATACGAAGCTCCGACTCAAACCGTCCGGTCTGCACGACACGGACCCAATGCAACAATGCGCTCCGGCGCTCTTCTGCACCTGCAATCGGCTCCAACCGCTTTGCCGGTGGGTTTCTACAATTATGTATGAAACGCTTAATCCAACTGGTAACACCCAGAAGCTTATCCAAACTGCTATACCGAGCAAGTAGCCAATCCGGCTCCGACGTCGTCTCAGCGACTACAGCATGTACACGGAGCCCAGTCAAACTCAAAGAAGTAACATCTGTCTGACAGACAGGCCAAGAAGTTTCTGATCCCATCAGCCACTCTGGACCCCACCAGAGCGGGTGTGACACCAATTCTGGTGCCGTACAACCTCGGGAGGCACAGTCCGCTGGGTTAAGCTCTCCCGGCACATGTCTCCATGTTATATCAATTCCGATATTCTGGATTTGGGAAACCCGATTTCCCACAAAAACCTCCAAGGTATGTGGGGCCGCGCGCAACCATGCAAGCGCGACCTGGCTATCCGACCAGGCGAAGATGTCCCGTATCTCGACCGTGGCCGCCAGCTCACTGGCAACGTGATGCAACAATTTAGAAAGAAGGTGAGCTCCACTCAACTCAAGCTTGGGAATAGTCAGCCTAGTCCTGATGGGGGCGACCTTGCTCTTCCCTAACAAAAGCGAGACATTGACCCGGCCATCGGCGTCAACTGTCCGCATATAGACTGACGCGGCGTAGCCTCGCTCCGACGCGTCACAAAAGCCATGCAGGCTGGCTCGATATTTCCCGGGGGCAATATTCGACGAGGCAAGGCAATCCGATTGACTTCCTTAATCGATGAAAACAACTCGAGCCAATCATCCAATGGAGAGCCAAACAGCGGCTCGTCCCACGAGACGCCCAAAGTCCAAAGTCTCTGAAGAAGACACTTTGCAGAGAATATCACTGGACTGATCCAACCGCTTGGATCAAACATACGGGCTATTACGGACAACACCGTTCTCTTAGTCCAGACCTTTGGTATTTCCAAGTCCACTTGGAATGTAAAAATATCGGTTAGCGGCTGGTACTGCATGCCCAGCACCGCTATCCTGTTGGGATCATCCACATCCTCAAACAGGTGAGGGTTCTGTTGGTGATCCTCCGGGATCCCTTCTAGAACTTTAGGCTCATTAGACAACCACTTACGTAGCTCGTAGCCACCTGTCTTCAATATTTCAATCAATTCATCCCGCAGTAGGAGGGCCTCCTCAATACTTTGGGCTCCGGTGCACACGTCATCAACATACAAGTCACGTGACAGCACGGAAGCCCCACGGGGAAAGCGGATCCGTTCCCGCTCTGCCAATTCAAGCAATGATCTGATGGCGATATAGGGACTAGATTTCAAACCATACGTGTTTGTGTTGAGTTCATACACCGTCACAGGATCCTCAGGGCGCTCACGCCAGAGTATCAACTGGAATCGCCTGTCCTCAGGATGTATGACTGTCTGGCGGAACATCATCCGGATGTCCGCGCCAAAAACCACTTGATGTCTTCTAAAGTTCAAGATGATGTCAATTATGTCCCTATGCAATTTGGGACCTGAATGCAAACATAGATTCAACGAAACTCCGTTCGAAGTGGGTGCGGACCCATCAAAGACAGTCCGCAACTTGCCCGTTGAGGCCTTCACCACCGCGTGGTGGGGCAAAAAATAATGCTCAGTTGAGCTCCAATCAACTCGAGCCGGAGACATGTGACCCAAATCCTCGTACTCGCGCATAAATTCAATATATTTATCGCGAAGTACGTGGTCACGCTGCATACGTCGCTCCATGGACAGCAGTCGTTTCTCCGCAAGCGCCCTACTTTGCCCTAGGCTAGGACGAGAGGCAACAAAAGGTAACCTAGTTACAAACCGACCGGAGGGCAACCTCTCCGTGGTCGATCGAAAAAGGGCTTCGCACTCAGCGTGTTCCGGATCCATCCTGGAACTCATAGGTGGCTCCTCCACCTCCCAAAACCTTTGCATGGTCTTGGCCAAGGACGCTGATGCGACGACCGGTGGCTCCTCCACGGTGCTATTATCAAACACAGGGCCCATCAGGGCGAAACCAAAAATCGTAGACACTGCCATCAGTGAAGACGAACCCAGAGCCTTCTGTGTACCCAACAAAATCCAACCCAATACGTCCGAGCCCAGGAGCAAGTCCACTGGGCCGGGATGAAAGACAAAGGGGTCGGCCAAATCCAGACCCGAAACCAAAGACAACACACCCGGCGGTATGTCTGTCGAGGGGTGCCAACCCGCAATGGTATCCATTACCATAGCCGAAGTCGTGATCCTCATTGTGGAGGACTTCAGCGAAGAAAAGGTGACAAGTGTCTGGCCCGTCAGACACTTCACTTGTATGCCACCAACTCCAAGAAGTGGCACAGGCGAGTCTTCCACGACTAAACCTAACTGGTGTGCCACTCGAGTGGTAACCAAACTGCTTTGAGCCCCTGAGTCCAACAGAGCTCTCAAATTAATGGCTTCCCCCTACGACCCCATACGCGGACCACCGCGGTAGGGAGCAGAACCGTCCGCGGCTCTGTCCCAGCAAGGGAGCAAGCTAGTTACGGGCTCCCCACTCTCTCCAAACCAGGGGCGCGCCACTGACCCGGATAATATGGCGGGCGAGTGCACATCCCCATCTGAGGGGGGCATAACCCGCGGCCCGGCCATACATATGGTACGGCGGGTGGTACTCCAGCCGTGGGTACTCGTGCAGCGGCGGAGAAAACCGCTGCGGCTGCATGTGTTGGGTATTGGTAACCCGCGTGGAGGGGTGTCCCCACTCTCACGTCCGATCTAGGGCCCCCGCCCATGGGGGCCCTATCCGGGGCCTGGCCAGCTACATACTGGCCATGACCTTGGGGCGCGTGGTCCCGGTCCGCCAAGACCCGCGCAGGTACGCGACCCCCTCCCGAGGGGGGTGCGACGAGCGAAGCCGCGTCCTCCGTCCGATGGTGGAGGGCTTCGCGCAGGAGCGCCCCCGCCCATAGGGGACCCCTGCCTCAACAACCGGGGGCCATCCCCGTTCCGGTTCATGCAGAGCATCACGTGGTGCAGCCCACGGCATGCACTGCATGGTATGGCCCTGGGACAGTCACGTGCATAGTGACTGCCCAAACAGTAAAAGCATAGTTCATGCCGCCTTGCCATGCGGCGCCGATCTTGTACTGGCAGTCTCTGCCAGTCCCTGCATTGCAGCAGGCTGTGGCCCATCCGGCCACATTGCAGGCAGTCCGCGTCCCCCGCGACTGCTGCCGTGTGTGCAACCCGCACACCAGCTCCACGCGGTGGCGGTTGCCGTCCCTGTGGGGGCTTCCCTCGCCATGAGGGTTCCAAGGGCCTACGTTCAGGCGCTCTGGATGGCGCTGAGTCCGTCATGGTATTCTCAGCAGCCCGTGCCTCAAACTCCAAAAACTTCACCAAGTCAGTGAATGTTGGTAGGGTGGTGCTATCCCGTTCCGCATTCTCGCGCTCAAATCGCGAGCGGATGTCATTGGGTAATTTGCCCAATACAATGTGCACCAGCAAAAAGGACCATTGGTCCACCGGCAGCCCCAGTGTGCGGAGCGCGTTACAGGCCACTGTAACGGGCGTGAGCAACTGCAGGCGCAACTGTGCCCTGTTGGCCACCTTGGGCAGGGCCATCAACTGTGCGGCGTGCGCATCCGCTAACAAACGTAAGTTTTGATAGCGGGAGTTCAATAACTCCCAAGCCGTGTCGTACTGGTCGTCCTCCACCCGGAGGTGCTGGATGAGCGACCGCGCTTCATCCTCAAGAGTGGAGAGGAGGTAGGCCATCTTCTGGGCCTTCGACAAATCCTGTCGTGCTACGACCAGGGACTCAAACATATTTTTATATGCTACCCACTCCTCCATCCTACCCCCAAAGTGGGACAGCTGAAGGGTGGGGAGCCGACCAGTAACCGCTGGTCCTTCCTGTCTAACAGGTGTGCGAGGGGCTGGTCCGCCAGCCTGTCTCGCCCTTATTGCGGTCACCGCCTCCGCGATATCATCGTGCAGACTCAGGATCTGGTCCATGTCCGCCATGTGACCTGCGTAGGCCTCCGGGGTAAGATCGGCTTCGGTAAGCGCCGCCATGGCCGCTTCCGCGCTAATCAATCGTGAGTGGAGGTGATCCGCTCTTAGCAGTATGGCGCCCTCCCTGTCCTTCCGGGACAGGAGTCCTCCGGCCGTCACAAACCATCTCAATTCGTTGGCGAGTGTCGCCCTAGCATTGGAGGCCTTCGCCATCGCGTCAAGTCACAAACAAAAAATAACAAAAGGTAAATAAAAAACAACAAAATCAAGCAACTACACGAAGAACCGCGGTAGGTATGAGAATGGCACAAACCCGGAACGCACGGTACAAACCGCAAACAAATACAAAAAAGGTTACAAATATTCTTATACAAACAAACTAAGAAAAATCTAATAATTTTTACAAACAATTAATTATTTTTTTTACAAACGAACAAATAGAGGGTAGATAAACTACGCTCTGCTACCAGAAAATGTGCAGAGCAAGTACGCTCTGCTGCCAGAAAATGTGCGCAGAGCGAATCCGGACAAACGAAGCGGCGGGAAGAATTCTGTACCGGAACTTCACCGGGAAAAAACCACCGGTAAAAATAAGTACCGGGAAAAAATCTCCACGCGGCACCACGTTTGCCCGACTAAAACCTAACTAACTTAACGCAGTCTGCTACCACCGTAGCTTATGAAGGGAGCTACAGGGCCCTATATGATAACCTAACCTATAAATTAACTACAATTGAACACTTACCAAATTAAATCTTCTTTCTCTTCGGATCCAAACTTGAGTGTCTTCGGGAAGGGGGAATTCCTAATCACCCTACCTAACCCTTGAGATCTCAATTCCCCAGGACAACTAAATAGATTTCTTCCCGTAGTTTCACTCGGGAACAGCCAGATGTGAACAGCCAGCCACGTTTCACCTCTCACAAGAAAAAGTCACAATAACAGAGTTTTTCACAAACACAAATTCAATAGTTATTTAACAAACAGGAAATTCACAATTATCACTCAAACTAAACAGCAAGCAACAGACGCGAGACCGCTCCGCGTATTAAAATCAAACCGATATCGCCCTGGACAAAGCAATGGCGACCACACGCGACGCCATCCACGCTAGCAGTGTGAGAACCCCAAAACGCCTGGCGGCGATAACAGGAAACGCCTGCGTTTAGTTTTACCCAATATATTACAAACAATCAAAGATTTAAATCGTTTTAAATTTGTACTAACAAAGTACAAAGATTTTAAACAATTTAAAGAATAATATGAGTTTGTGAGGATGTTTGTTACACAATCACGCAAAATCTACTGGACGGATTTCGATGAAATTTGGTGCACGGGTAGAAAAATACCGGGAATAGCACACAGGGTACTTTTTATGCCGAAATTCCTACGGGAGCGAAGCCCCGGGGCGTGGCTAGTAAATAATATGGTACTACACCGTGCTCGGACGTGGTGCACGTCGCAGGAAAAAGCTAGTCTAACTAGCTACAATACTATGATGAAGGACATTTAACTATATGTATACCTTGGACTTACAAAAATATTTACCAAAACGACCTTGTGTAACTCTACCCTTCAAAAGAAAGCCTTGATTTATTGAAATGGCGCGAACCCACAATACAAATACTACTTTATAACAATGGGGCGATGGCAATGCATGGATATAGAAAAAAAATAATTTCTTCTATTTTTATGGGCTAGGGCGGTTATAATGTATCTTTGAAATTAGACAAGTAGTTAATTGTGGTGGTGGCTGCCACTGCCACTTGTAGTAACCAATGTAAGTGAATCAATAAAATATTTAGCATTTTTTTTTTACTGGGCTACTTTTTTTTTTTTTTTTTTGACGTGAAACGTCTTTAAAATCAGCGCCATACGGGTACCATGCCAGGATTTCAGACCGTAACGAAATGGGATATATCGTCTCACTTTAATAACTTCAAAACTATTAGTCTTAGAAACATGAATCTAGTATCATTATTTAGCTTATATAGTCAGTTTGGTGTTAAGACCTTGAGATAAGGTTGGAGCCCTACGGGAGGGGCGGGGGGAGCCGCCGCGTGAAATTACGAAAAACGCCGTTTTGAAAATTTCAATTTAGTATTACTCACGACTCATTAGTGATAGAGCGATGATTTTTTCGTTCACTTATAGATATTATTGAGAACTATTGATTAAATTAAAAATAAAAGTAATTTGAATAACATTTGTACTTCAAAATAACCAAAAAGAATTTAAAAAAAATAAAAAATTACGTTTTGAGCCACAGCCCGAGCAAAACCCAGGATGAAATATAAGTCACACCTATCATCGAAAAGAGGAAGTTCTAGGCTACACACTGGTATACAAATATCCAATATCGGTCGAGCGAAGCAGATTTGACAGCGTTTTAACACTATCAAGACGAAACGGAATTTACTTCTCTTTCAGGGAAAGTAACCTTAATCCTGAAGACATTAAATTTTTATTTAAAGAAACATTCCTTCATTTAAAAAATAATCAAATCTGCATTCAAAGTTTTTAAAAATTAATTTGCCACGCCCGGGAATCGAACTGGCTACAATACAAAAAAAAATAACACCTGGATTTTTATGGAATCAATCGATGGAGTTAATTAAAAGGATCAAATCTTTCTAACAAACATTATAAATTAAATTAAAGGAAAATGGGGAAAACTTAACCTAATAGTAGTTTTTTGTCATTTAATTACGAATATAGGTAAATTACAAATCCCATTTGACCAACCCAATTAGACAACCGGCATATCTACACTAGACGAATGCAGGTCGTTTTGCCTGGCTTGGTGTTATAATAATTTATATATATTGGCCCGCCTTAGCACAGATGAAAATGTTAAATAGGTACACTTTATTGAAGAAGTTGCCTACCTAAAATTGAAAACCGCATCAAAATCCGACCAACTAATATACACAAAATAATATTAAATTATATAAGCACCTAATTATGTAGGTACCTAATCCTTTCCCATGAATCACTTTGTCTATTAATGAAAAGTTGAAGCTGAAGTTCAGTAGTTTTTAAGTTTATCGGGAAGACGTATAGGCGGCGCCGCCGGCCGTCGCCCCGCCGCCGCGGGAACTTACATTTATTTATTATTTTTTTATTTAATAGCCATCAATATCCCAGTACTGGGCAAATGCCTTTCTCTCCTTCTTCCAAGACTCTCGATTGGAACTTTTTATTTATTTACTATTTACTATATGAGGACGCCAGCGCGAGCACCAGACGGGTGATCAGTCCACTTATGCTGGGACCATTTCACCCGATTCCCCGAGACCCGTATAGGGTTTTGAGTTACCTGGTAACTTACGTTGGTGGCGACCCACTGAATCTACCTGTTACTTTGCAGAATTTTAATAACTGCCCTATTGTAATGTCGCTCAGATCATTTTCAGATAGGGCGTCTGAGCCCATTACTTCTCTCCTCGCAGGAGCGTAAGCGGGACACTCTGCTACTAGATGAAAGCTAGTTTCCTCTTCTTCCAGGCAGCTGGGACAGATAGGATCTCTTTGCTTAATCACTGTCAAGTGTCTATTCAGTTAGCAGTGTCCTGTGAGGATTCCTATGATGATTCCAACGATATTCCTACTCAATTTAAGTAGATGTTTTGATTTCTTTTGATCTGCTGCTTTGATGAAGATTTTAGATTGTCTTAGACTTCTAGTTCTTCTCCATCTTCTTTGGATTCAACTTTCATTCTATGCTTGATGACGCCTTTCGTTATCCCATAAGCTATGGGAAGTCTGGGTTCAGGTCCCACGAAAGTTTCATCTGCTCCTTTCATAGCAAGTTCGTCTGCTCTTTCGATTAGAACTTACATAGTATTATAATATTATGTTCTTAATTATAAAGTGACGGTAACCGCGCCGCTAGGAGACAGCATCGATAACATCCTCCTGGAGAGCTCCTGCTATTATTGTGGCAGCGAGATAGATTTGTGTTTATTATTTATTCGTTATTTTAGAGGGGGTACCATGGCTTAACAAACAACTTCAAACTTGAACAACATCGACTCCGCGAGCATTGCTACCAAAGATGTACTTATTGCAATAGACGTAACAGGCAAAGATATACATACAACCCATACAAATGTGGAATCCGTTTAGTGAACTGGGGAACTTGAACAGTAGTCGAAGTGATGTTATGCAAAATTATTGGCGATGGCGGATAATCGCTTCAAAACTATATTCGAAGAAAATCCGTTTGTGTTATCTTGCAATGTTTGTGATCGACTTTGGTTCGAGAAAGATTTAAAGTAAGTAAAAGACCACAACATTTATTTCCTTAATACAAAATTTCCCGGTGAACATGTAGGGGACTTCGCTTATGTTTGTAGACATTTAAAACTTCATATCTTTTAGTTTTGGTAAATAATATTTAGCGAACGATGTATTTTGTCATAAGATATTTTATTTTGCCATGTTTTACCAATTGAAGTCTTTGTTAATTAATTTGTTTGTAAAATCAATATTTATCTAGTAATTTGTTTGTAAAATAATCATTTTATAAAAAAGGATTAGTTTGTACACCCAGATGTTTTTAAAATGTGTAGTTTATAAAAAACATTGTTTTTGAAAAAAATATTTTGTAAAGCGTGGGTGCACCATCTTTATTGTATCATCTTGAGTATATATATACAAGAAAATCACAAATAAATTATCACATCAAACCAAAAACAGCCTTATCCACATGCAATTTATTTTAAGTGTTATGTTTTTAATTTACATGTTTGTATAGAATACAAGGTGTATGTTTGTATAGATAAATCAAAATAGACTATTTTGTTTTCTTTCAATCTAATCTTTAAAAGCGACTCGCTGACATAGACGTTTCACGTTAAAACCAACGGCCGTGTCCACGACACAGCCCCACCCAATTTTTTTATTTATTAAATCAAAACATTTACAAAATAAAAATCATTTACATGCTATCCTAAAACCACGAAGGTTTGACTGGACGCACTGCGATCTGCATACAATCTAACTAAAGTACATATCAATTAAGTTACTATTCTAATAATACATAAATGTACACGAAACAAACATACTAGCAAACATACTCGCAAGTATATGCATAAAATTAATATTATCAATATATACAAAATTCTTCCGTTCGAGTAACTGTTAGACAACGCACAGCCAAAACTGGGCATGGGAATAGGAAGCTAAAAGGCATGTAGGTTCCTTAGGGAGTGTAGGGGAGCACTAAGAGAGGTTTTCCTGAAATTTCCACTAGAACAAAGTCCCGGGCTCATGTTTGTAAGTAACATTTTCATCAACCACCTCTTGCTTCCGGTGAAGGGAAACATCGTGAGGAAACGGCACTCTGGTTGATGATTATCAGCTAGTGTGTGAAATGGAGAAGGCAATGGCAAACCACTCCATTAACATTGCCAAGATAATCGTTTTGTGTTCCAAATAATGACCACGACCCTCGGTCAGAGGAATACGACTAAAGAGGAGGATACTTGATTGTTACATGTCTCAGTAAAATCCAAAAAGCAGTAAAATGGTGAAATAAATAAATATATACGGACAAATCACACAGATTGAGTTAGCCCCAAAGTAAGTTCGAGACTTGTGTTATGGGATACTAATACTAACTCAACGATACTATATTTTTATAACAAATACATATATAGATAAACATCCAAGACCCAGGTCAATCTGAAAAAGATCATTTTCCATATTGACCCGACCGGGGATCGAACCCGGGACCTCCGGTGTGGCAGGCCGGCGTGATGACCGTTGGGCCACGGAGGTCGTCAAAAGGAAAATGGTGAAATCTTATAACAGCACTCGTTTTTTGCGTAGGGAGTTAATGAGTAGGCGCCAACCTGATTCATACTATAGATACATGAGTACAAACGATGGGCTAGCAACCTGTCACTATACCTGAATCTCCATTCCGTCAGAGAGCCCACTATTAAGCTAAGCGTGGCCTTCGAGTCTCACGACTCTTGGCTCTGTCTACCCCGTAAGGGATAAAGACGTGATTGTATGTAAGTATGAGTTAATGAGTAGGCGCCAACCTGATTCATACTATAGATACATGAGTTTAAATCGCTTTTTTATTAGTCATCATTGACACTCAATTTTTATCATATCTAACACGATTAGTCTGCAACTGATAGTAATAAAGTTAAGGGGCCCTATTTTTGAAAGTGTGACATACCGCGGAAAACGAATAGACTATTATGTCGCACTCGTCCTACTATGTCACGAAAAACATAAAAGCCGTATTTTTGAAATCACTCGTCTAGCAATGTTGCCAGTGATATGAAAATAATACGAGAAATAATTTCTGCTCCATTCTACGAAACGAAAACCGAATCGGTAACGAATCGTAGAAAAAATGTTCCTAAATTTTCAATCAAAGAGAACGTAAGCGTTATACGGAACGCAAAAATGAAAATTTCAACTCCATCAAATGAAATTTAGACTCCATCTTTATCCGTATCCGGTTGTCTATGTCATTCATGATTTTGACGTAAAAAACGTTCGACTACCAAATCATACGCAAACGAGTGGTCTAGACCACTCGTTGCGAATTATTCGACATAGACAATTCAAAAATACGGAATAATGGATATCGAATGAAAAATCATTCGGCTCACGCTTTTTTGGTGAGTCACACTTTCAAAAATAGGGCCCAAGGTCCATTTAGCAACTGTTGTTTAAACCATGCGAGAAAATTATTACATACATACATATATATTATCACGCCTTTTTCCCGTGGGGGTAGGCAGAGACTAGCGATGTCCACTTGCTACGATCCTTACAGATCTCTCTCGCTTCCTCTACACTCATCACTCTCTTCATACATGCGATCCGGTTATGGGCGTTCCTAATATCTCCCTTTTTAAGGAGGTCCGCATCCTGGTCGAAGTGCGTTCTGCGAGAAAATTATTGCTTCAGTTTAATTGTATGCAACAGGCAAGAAAATTGCACCGTCTAAATGGGCCTTTAGAAAGTCAAATCACTTACAATTTCAATATATTCAATCCATAATTAGAGTTTGTATGTACAGTCAAGCTTCATAAGTGCAGTCATACCTTGAGGACCTTATTGCGGCGTAGCCTTAATGATCATAATGCCTTGTAGATTCTGACTGCACTTTTGACTCTTGACTGTACATAGAAAAAAATAAGGGAATTATAGTTTATAATATTTAATATAGTCCGGTCATTCTATGTTTTCAGAAAAACTAATTCATAAAGTTTTGAAACTTGTGTGACATATACCTTCGGTAGTGGTGTTCAACGCTCACTACCCTCCCCTGCCCTCCCCCTGACGCTACTCCCCCCTTTACTCTGAAATGTGTCCCCTTTACCGGTTTTTTCACTTTTTCTCGAAAACTATTATAGATACGAAAAAGGTGTCAAAGGCAAAGATGATCCTTATTAAATTCTTAATAAAATATGTCCTATGTCTTATTTTGATAGACTTGACGGTTTACCAGCTAAAAGTTGTGTTTGGGGCACATGTTTTGAAAATGTACCTAAAAAGAGGGGTATTGTAAGTATAGAGAAAGACTTGAAAAATCACATAAGATAATTTTCATCCCAAAATTCCCAACTGAGCGGAGCCCCGAGGCGTAGCAAGTTTTCCATACCTATGAAAAATGCTATATTAGCTGCGCCTCGGGGCCCTACTCCCGTAGGAATTTTGGGATAATGAGTACCCTATGCACTATACCCAGTATTTTTCTAGCAGTATATGAAATTTCATTGAAATCCGTCTAGTAGATTTTGCATAGTTGAGGATCAAACATACATCAAAACTTTCGCATTTAAAATATCTGTGGGATTTGTGCAATTTCGATGAGCACTAGTATATAGGACAGAGTCGTCCAAAATATATGTATTTAGTCACATTAAACGCAGAATTTAATGTTCTAAAACTTTTAATAGTACTATGTTTTCGAAATTCTGGGTTTTTTTCGAGATATAATAGTAAAACTGCAACAATACCCCTCTTTTTAGGTACATTTTCACAACATGTGCCCCAAACACAACTTTTAGCTCGTAAACCATCAAGTCTATCAAAATAAGACATAGGACATATTTTATTAAGAATTTAATAAGGATCATCTTTGCCTTTGACACCTTTTTCGTTTCTATCATAGTTTTCGAGAAAAAGTGAAAAAACCGGTAAAGGGGACACATTTCAGAGTAAAGGGGGGTAGCGTCAGGGGAGGGCAGGGAGGGTAGTGAGCGTTGAACACCACAACCGAAGGTATATGTCACACAAGTTTCAAAACTTTATGAATTAGTTTTTCTTCCCCATACATTGATTATATAGAATGACCGGACTAATAGGACACAACACCTACAGGCTTGGTAAAAAAAAAGTTATTATAATATTTTACATTTCGAAGCAAGTAGGTACTGGTATGTAGGAAAATCCAAATAAAAAATAAAAATAAGTGATTTTTAAGTTCTTTTTTTAAATATTATAATATTACTCAGCCAAAGCCTCGAATTTAATACTGGCATGTAGGAAAATCCAAATAAAAAAATAAATCAGCTGAATACGTAGACTGGTCTGCCTTGCAAGTTGAATGCGTCTGTGACGTCACCAGTTACGGTATTTATAGACAGGCTTTAGTTTTTTCTTTGCTTTAGTTAAATTTACCTTATATTTTGTTGAATAAGGTTTATTTTTAAATATTTAGGTAATGATAAATTGATCATATTCCCATTCATACAGATAACTACAGTGCATTCACACATTGCGTACAGTCCATATTTAGTTGTGACCGGTCGTATTCGATTAGAAGGAATTCCTTAGGTCAGGGTACACATTCTTTATTCTGTTTGATGCCTCATTCATATCGTGTATTTCGCATCACATGGCCAAAGTATTCTAACTTTCTTCGCTTGTTGGTATTGAGAAGCTCAGCTTTTTTCATTTTTAAAGTTCCGTGCCTCAAAAGGCAAAAACAGAACCCTATAAGATCACTTTGTTGACGTCTGTCTATCAAACTTTTTTTTCTCACAAGTTGAAATGCATATCGAATACTCAAACTCACGC
This sequence comes from Ephestia elutella, assembly GCA_018467065.1. Taxonomy (NCBI): domain Eukaryota; kingdom Metazoa; phylum Arthropoda; class Insecta; order Lepidoptera; family Pyralidae; genus Ephestia; species Ephestia elutella. The sequence continues at coordinate 7,247,743 of CM031593.1, forward strand.
AGCTAACTTCAGCAAAAAAATAATTAAAATTATACGTCAACGCGATCAGGAGATACCTACCTACTACCTTAAATGTTGCGAATTTTTCGCATATTTTGCGATTTCAGTCAGCAATCAATTAAAATTATGAAATTTGACAAAAAGCAAGGTCTGACAGTACTTGTTTAGGAATCAGTCTGAAAAATGTAAATATATTGTTGGAAGTCTAAAAATAGTGTTACAAACCTATGTTTGCGTTCGATGCAGTATGAATCCTTGTGATCGAACTGCAAAGTTAAGTTTGTTTTTCAAACTAGTTGCGTCTTTTAGTTAGAGCTATAATGTGAGATGCTTTGCGTGTACGGAACCCTCGTTGCGCGAGTTTGACTCGCACTTGGCCGGTTTTTTTAAGGACTCTCACGTTGGACACTTTGTCACGCCACATTGTATATGTAATTTGTGCAATAATGATAGCCATATTTATGAGAAAGGCTGTGACGTCACGCACTATTTGTGCGACGCCCATGCGACACGCCATTATCTTGTTGACTAATTACTCTAACGCGTGGGTGAATCTTGTGATGTGACCGATTATTTTAACAGCACTCTTAGGACAGACAGAAAAAACATAAGAAGCAAACGTGGCGCGGACATAATATGTCTCTTCCGCGCCCCTTTTATACAAAACTAGCTGGCGCCCGTGGCTTCGCTCGCGTTAATTCTTTCTTAGCGGATGCCTACGTCATAACATCTACCTGCATGCCAAATTTCAGCCCGATCCGTCCAGTGGTTTGGGCTGTACGTTGATAGATCACTATGTCAGTCAGTAAGTCAGTCACCTTTGAGTTATATATATACTAGCCACGCCCCGGGGCTTCGCTCCCGTGGGAATTTCGAGATAAAAAGTACCCTATGTGCTATTCCCGGTATTTTTCTACCCGTATACCAAATTTCATCAAAATCCGTCCAGTAGATTTAGCGTGATTGAGACATCCTCACAAACTCACAAACTCACATCCAAACTTTCGAATTTATAATATTATATTAGGATATATTAGGATTAGGATATTAGGATTAGGATATTAGGGTTAGGATATTAGGATAGATGTATAGAAGCGTCGCGACGCAAAACATATAAAAACAGGGCGCAGACACGATGCTTGATTTTACCACTACCGCCATCTAGTGGCAGTAGCCGTAACACTAGTAAACTAAACAGCCAATGTGCAGGTTTCCTCACGATGTTTTCCTTCACCGGAAGCAGGTGGTGGTCTATGAGAAAACCACCATACATGAGTCAGATTGGTCTACAAACTCAAGTCACAGGGTGGAAACTCCATAGAAACGAGGCGTCATATATACCTACTACTACTACAAATGAAACTGTACATCCGTGAACACGTCAATGTGTGCGTTTTTATAGTCATAGCGTCCCAAACCGCAAAAGAACGGGGGAGAAGTGCGGGGTACGCAGGGAATACGTCATATTGCGGGGGTGGCAGGGAGCTTCCTTTCTGTACGTAGTAGTTATATTAATTCTGTGCTCATGTGACACAGGTAGGATTTGAACCTGGGTCCTACCCGACCTCAGGCGGGTGTCATTACCACTTGGCTACCACCGCTTATAGGTTAGTATATTTTTAGTTTCCCACGTTGCCGGCGAGGCTTATTCCTAAAATCCCCTCAAGACTGTTCCAAAGTCCCCTTCGCATCGGGGCAGGGAATTTCTGGACTAAAAGTCTACAAATCCCTTTATCCCCTTATGATGATAAGTGATTTTACAATAAGCCACAGGCGAGACGATAATAACAATTAATACCTAATCAATCAACATCACATAGTAAATGAATTTGATACTACATACATACACATTATAACTCCTTTTTCCTCTGGGGGTAGGCAGAGACTAGCGATTTCCACTTAATACGATCCTTACAGATTTCTCTCGCTTCCTCTACACTCATCACTCTTTACTCATACATCCCGTTTTGGTTTGCCATTGCCTTCTCCATTTCACTCACTAGCTGATAATCATCAACCAGAGTGCAGGTTTCCTCACGATGTTTTCCTTCACCGGAAGCAAGTGGTGGTCGATGAACACTAACATAAGTCAGATTGTATACAAACTCATGTAGCCCGGGCAGGATTCGAACCTGGGATTTTGTATCCACAGGCGGGCGCCCTACCACTCGGCCACAACCGCTTCCCGTTATGGCTGCTCCTAACCGCAATGTGGTCGTAGATATGTAACATCTAAGTCAGGTCAATCTGGAAAAGATAATTTTCCTTCTTGACCCGACCGGGGATCGAACCCGGGGTATATTCCACTCTGTTCACCTGGGTGATATCACCTGGGTGAAAAGAGTAGACTTTTTAGTGTCTTCATTTCACCTCGGACTCATTTCACTAATTAATTCGGAATTGACACTAATTTTGTCGAATCAATTCTCTCTCTAAGCCGGAAGACGTCCACTGCTGAAAGGCCTCCCCCAAGGATTTCCTTATCCATGGGGGGTTTTGCCGTAATCGCCACGCTTGGCAGGCGGGTTGGCGATCGCAGTGTCATGGCATAGTACGCGGGAAGATGCTGCTGCCCATCCTCCGGTGTTTTAAATCCCTTAGTCGCCTCTTACGACACCCACTGGAAGAAATGGGTTGGTGCTATTCTAGGGCCACACCACAGGCCAAATCGAATCAATTCACCTGGTGAAATTTTTAGGGTGAAATGAGTCCGAGGTGAAATGAAGATACTAAAAAGGCTACTCTTTCACCCAGGTGAACAGAGTGGAATATACCATACCCGGGACCTCCGGTGTGGCAGTCCAGCACCCCAATTCTGCTATTTTATTTTAAGCCGAAACGGATCTGATACGCATTGGAAACAACTTTTGGTATTCTACTAACAATTTGTCAAAACGAAGCCGTAACGCATTGGTTACGCAGCCGAAACGGTTTGGTTGTCGTATTCTGGTAAAGGACACGTAACGTTTCGTTACCGGATCAGCTATTGTTTCGTATTCTGATAAGATTTTGACAGTTGGTACGGCCGAAACGCTACGGTTCTGCGTTGGTTGAATTGTCAAAATATGCGGTTTTGCATCGGCAGCAAATTAGTAGCTTTTGACCTTTTGCTTGCGAATTTTGTGAAAATTTGGTTTTACAACTGTTAACATTTCAGTTTCTTTTATAACCTAGCAGTCATATTTGTACTCTTGCAGAAATAATGAGCTCATATTTAGCTTGGGATATGATGTTGAGAGCGTACCTTCAGGACATTGCCCGAACTAGAAAACTGCCGAATAGAAGTGATCCTTCTGTTACCGTTAGCTTGTGCGGAAGTTTTGTGACATTTTTATCTACGATAGAAAATTTATATTAAGATGAATAAAGAAAATATTACAAATAAAATTCAAAGTTGATAAATTTTAATGTACTTATAAGTACTAAGTAGGTGGTGGCGGCCTATAGCGGCTATAGCCCGAATCTCTTCGAATGAACACAAACCCGTCTCAGCAGTAGGACATACATCGTATTTATGTTGTGTTTGGTTGTGTTGAAACTAACAATAATTTATAATAATAAAACATAAAACTTACTCTGTGAAAACTTTAACTTGGCGCTTCGTCGCGAAATCAAAACAAAACAAACCTGTTTTGTCAATGTCAAATCGAACTAAGCGTACACTTTTTTGACACTGAGCAAAGATACTCATGTCATACAGCCAAAAATCTTGGAAAGGCTTGCCTTACAAAAGCAGCAATGTACGCGTAACTAAACATTTTTTGAGTTGCCACACCATAAGCCCTCCATAACCGGCTCTCTAACCAACCGTTTGTGTTTCGTTTGGGTTTCAGCTGCCAATGTAAAGTTACTGGAATACCGTTTGCTTTTACATACGCAACTGTAACGAAAGCGAACCGCAGCCGATCCGTTTCGGTTAATAAATAGCAGAATTGAGGTGCAGCGCGATGGTCGTCTATGAAATACTCGTGAACTCGCTCCTGGGGCCCTATTTTTGAAAGTGTGACATACCGCCGAAAACGAATAGACTATTATGTCGCACTCGTCCTACTATGTCACTAAAATCATAAAAGCCGTATTTTTGAAATCACTCGTCTAGCAATGTTGCCAGTGATATGAAAATAATGCGAGAAATAATTTCTGCTACATTCTACGCAACAAAAGCCGAATCGGTAACGAATCGTAAAAAAAAATGTTCGTAAATTTTCAATCAAAGAGAACGTAAGCGTTAAACGGAACGTAAAAATGAAAATTGTAATAGACCCCATCTATATCCGTATCCGGTTGTTTATGTCATTCAACATTTTGACGTAAAAATCGTTCGACTACCAAATCATACGAAAACGAGCGGTCTAGACCACTCGTTGCGACTTATTCGACATAGACAATTCAAAAATACGGAATAATTGATATCGAATGAAAAATCATTCGGCTCACGCTTTTTTGGTGAGTCACACTTTCAAAAATAGGGCCCCTGATTTTGATGCAGTATCATTATCATTTCTTTCGAAAGGTTTATAGGTTGAGGGGGGGGGGGGGGTTAGTTTGTAATCAGCTTCACGCGCAGTTTCACAGTTTGGTTAGTGATAAGGGGCTGTTATCAGTTGACATGTAAAATTACGCTTCAGAATCGAGTTATCGTTTCATAATGATTTCTAATTCTAACTCAAATTGCTAGACTGACAAGACTTTCATGAGTTGCATTTCTGAGTGAGGCATTTCTTCTCAGCAATGGTCGTTCTGAAATGCTAGTAGTTTGTAGCTTTGAGACATATAACGCACTATGTTTATGGAATAAGTTTTTGACTTAAAAAGTGCATTCTTTGAAGGCCAAGTTTTAATAAAGAATTTTTGATTTTTTTTTAATTAAAGATGGGTTTGCTCTTGACCACAATCTTGCCCGAGGACAGAGATGAGGTCTACGATGAAGCGAGCTTACCCAGAAGCAGCCTATTCACTCTAGTTTTGAAGAGAGTCAGGTTGTATGTGCTCGGAAACACAGACGCAGGTAGGGAGTTCCAGTGCTTTGCTGTGCGCATCAAGAATGATGACGAAAAGCGCTTGGTGCGTGCGGGGGGAATATTAACCAAGAAGGGATGATAGCCCGCAGTGAGTGTGTGTTTTCTGATTTTGAAGAACTGCTATTAGCAGATTCGTTTCTAGTATTTGAACTAGTGGTTCTATGAACAGTAGACCTCATGGACGGAGCTCCGTCTCGTAACCGTAGCGCTGCAACCAACAGCATCAGTAAAATAATCAAAATGATACGCGCGATTGTAAGACTATCCTCCGTCCTCATCTAAGTAATAGAGCTCTTGTTTGATAACCACTTTTATTATAAATATTAATTACATTTTCACTTAGGTATAAATATTTCCTTATTTACTATAGTAATACAAAAAATACTCACATATTATAAACAAATAGAAACAAAAATAATAAAACAGGCTAATATTACATAGAATAAATATTACAACATAATTAAATACTTACTCGTGTGGCTCGATGTCCCTTCCAGCTGTGTCGGGCTATACATTTGTATTTACACCACTCGACGCTCGAAGTTGTAACCGCTCGATCAATGATATTTTTTAAAGTGAGGGTAACCGCATCGAATAGTTTTAGTTAATTAGAATTTATGTTAATCTGTACGCATATACCGAAAATGATATTGTTGTTATTTGAATTATTTGTGTTGTTCTCATGTGAAGTGAATTTGTAATTCTTAATGAGAATAAATGATCTTAAACTATCAAATTTTTAAGACCAGTCTCTTTTTCGCTTTTTCAATCAATGACAACACGATCCCTAATTTTCTTCTGCTGTCAACGTCATAATGGTGACATATTTTTTTTTTTATAGCAGTTCCTAACACGATCAGGAGTGCCGTAAATGTTGCTAATTTTCGCATATTTTGCGATTTCAGACGGGAATCAAAACCTACGGAGTGCTTAAGCAAGGCCTTACAGTACTTGTACAGGAATAAATCTGAAAATTGAAAATTGAAGACTAGAAAAAATTGTTACAAACTTATTTTTGCACTGGATTCAGTATGAATTTTAGGTATCGAACTGCAAAGGTAAGTTTGTTTTTGAAACTAGTTGGTGTTTTAGTTAGAGCTATAATGTGAAATGATTTGCGTGTACGGAACCCTCGGTGCGCGAGTTTTACTCGCACTTGGCCGGTTTTTTTAAAACTACTTAGTGTCTTTTAGTGTGAGATGATTTGCGTGTACGGAACCCTCTGTGCGCGAGATTTATTGGCACTTGGCCGGATTTTGGCTTTTTGATCTGACGTAAACATGATTTTCGCGGTATAATAAACTAATAAACAGTAAACAACAATAAACGGAACAGCTGCCGCCAAATTGCTTGAATAAGTAATTTTATGTAATGAAAATGTATGCCGGCCGTTCATGTGCACATTGGGCGAGTAGAGAGGCGAGAAGTTCTTGGCTTTGGATTAATGTATCTCTAAGTAGTACATTGTGGTTTTAATGATTTACGTTTTCTTTAAAAAACTTCTGAAAGCTTTATAAGCTCTTGCTGTCAGCCTCTCAGTTCGCTTGCATGAATTTCCTTTTTCACCAATTTCACCCCCTTAGGGGTGGAATTTCTAAAATTCTTCAAAATTTCACGTTTTTACTTTCAGCGGTTTCGTCTCTGCGTTTTGGCAAATCCCATGAAAATTTGGTTTGTTTATGCCAAATTTACATGCTTGCCAAGCGATACTTACGGTGAATCGTCGTTATCTTGTTTGTTTATTTATAATATCTTTATTGCACAAGTAAAAAATACATAACAGTGCCTTAAAATAGAAAGAATTTCTTGTCTCAAAAGTTCAAAAGGTAGCATACCATTTTGTTTTTTTTTTATTTGGAACTAGCTTTTGTTCGCGTGAATTTCCCACGGGAATAGTGTTTTTCTCGAGATGAAAAGTACCCTATGTCCTTTTCAGTACTTCTAACTATGTGTATGCGAAATTTCAGGAAGATAAGTTCAGTAGATAAAGCGTGAAGAGGTAACAAATAAATAAACATAATAAAAAAAAAACTCACTTTCTTTAATTGGGATTAGGATGAAAATGTATTACGAAAAGCAGTCGACCAATGTGAACTTTGTTACTTAATCGTCCGCAAAGTTGCGTAGGCGCTAAGGCAACTTTGCTCTTGCTCAATTTGTTTTTCTCCATCCCCTGGGGAAGACACCCCCTTGTGAAGACACCCCCTCGGGGGAGGGTAAATAGAGTTATCCTAAAGTACACTTAGGGAATTGTGGGCGTGATTGAGTTTAGAGGTCATCGCGAGTAGTCTACTTAATTGCTGGTCTAGATTAGACCATAGACAGAAAAAAAACATTATGATGTTTTTTTTCCTAACTTTATGGATTAGACTAGCTGGCGCCCTCGGCTTCGCTCGCGTTAATCCTTTTTTATCGGATGCCTACGTCATAACATCTACCTGCATGCCAAATTTCAGCCCGATCCGTCTAGTGGTTTGGGCTGTACGTTGATAGATCACTATGTCAGTCAGTCACCTTTGAGTTATATAGATATCAGCCTTTTACCGAGGAGTCGTGGGTTGAAATCAAAAGAAAGCAATAAATAAGTCTTGCGATAAGTCCGCCTTTGTACCTTTCTTTAAATTTTGTACCTATATTGTTTTACTATATTTGATTTAGCGTCCCGCCCCGGCTTCGCTCGGGAGGTACATAAATTTTTGAAATAGGTTCAGTTCAGTAGTTCCGTGGATTTTTCCCCTACAAAACTTACAAACACTTTTTCTTTTTAATATTAGTGTTACGTAGGGTTGCCAGGTCGCCAAACAAATAGCCGGACAGACCAGCCAGTTTGACCGGACATTTGGGTAGAAAGGCCGGACACCCTACATTATTGAGGATTTTGTCTCAGTATTAATAGGTACGACAAAGAAAATTGTATGTAAAATCAAGTTTTTTTTGGTAATACCGACAGAGCACAGGGGGTCGGGCGACTGTCGACTATCGTCGCCTGCGCTCGGTCACGCTCGGCGCTCGCTCGTTTGCGAAATGCAAAAAGCCTAACAAAAGCCGGACAGGCCGGACACGCAATCAAAAAGCCTACCTATGTCCGGCATCATCCGGACGCCTGGCAACCCTAGTTAAGAATGATATTATAACTTGATGCTTTAGTTTAGATTAGATGCATGTCCACCATGCCCTTTTTGTCATCGTAGGTAACCTAGTTCCCAAACAACTTGGTATTAATTGAACTTTGACCTCGTAATTTCAAATGGCCCCTTGCATCATCTGTTTCCTGTTGCATTACAAGTAAGTGAAGTCTATGACTCATTGACATTAAAAAAAAACTGGTGTAAAATAGGTGCCCAAATAAAAGAGGGAATCGGTTATCAATAGGCGATTTTCTGACATCTAAATTACGAAAAAAAAACAGTATAAGAAAGTTTCAACAGGTAGCGTTTTATAAAAGCCGGGTCGTAATAATGGCTGTACCTATATTGTGCGTTTAGATGTTTTTTTATTAGGTTTTATTTTAAAAAATGCCACCCCGTGCTTTTTCTATAAACTCGCCTTTTATTAAGCGCCATCTACTGCCGGAGGTCCCGGGTTCGATCCCCGGTCGGGTCAAGATGGAAAATGATCTTTTTCAGATTGACCCGGGTCTTGGATGTTATCTATATATGTATTTATTATAAAATATAGAATCGTTAAGTTAGTATCCCATAACACAAGTCTCGAACTTACTTTGGGGCTAACTCAATCTTTTGATTTGTCCGTATATATTTATTTATTTTATTTATTTATTTATCTATGAAGTCACCTGGAACTTTCAATTTGAATCTCGGAAAATCCCCCATTGCTTTTAGCTAGCGCTATGTTTAACAACTGGTAAAAATAACTTGCTTTAATGTCTAAAGTCGTTACTGTATTTGACAAAAACCCGTTTCTCATATTCTTTTTCCACATCACTGACTGACTGACTGTTTTTAGAGTTATGTACCTCATAAAGCAAAAACGGAACCCTTATAAGATCACTTTGTTGTCCGTCTAACTATTTTTTATAGAGTTAAGTTTGTTTTTGAAACTATAATATAATGTGAGATGCTTTGCATGTACCTCGGTGCTCGAATTTGACTCGCATTTGGCCGGTTTTTTTTTACTAGTAAACATTGCAGAATTCCAAAATCCGGTAAGAAAATTACAAAGAAAACATCCTCATTGCTACAGATAAATCATTACTTTCAAGGAATCGTTTACTCCAGTAACATTGTTTACGATAACTGTGAATCAGTAACCAACTGGGCCGTGTGATTCATCTCGCATCGGTTTTTTAATTGTTTTACTCGTACGTTGGCACTACGCACTGGATTATGAATGATATTGGAGGTCAAAGTCGATTGACAACATAGTAATCTAAAAAATATTCGTATTTATTTATTCGTATGGCGTTTAACCACACGTTTAACAGTCGTTCTTACTTATGTACTAGCTGTTACCTGCGGCTTCGCCCGCGTGAGTTTCGCTTAGATGAAAAATCTTTTTGTGTTCCAAACTGTAGTAACCTAAACTCCAGTACTCAAAATTTCAACCATTTGGTTATCCCGTGTCCCGCGGGAATATATGTTGATGAACGGGAACAGATGTTCCAGATCTTCAGTATTTAAAATACGTCAGTAGAAAATGCTCATCAGGTTGAACGATTTTTGCTAAGGCGCCATTTTCATTTATGTAATAGTGTCTCTTGAAGTTCTTCATCAGATGATCCTGATCTTCGATTTTTATACGTCAACAGAAAATGCTCGTCAGATTGATAAACTTTAGCAAAGGTACCATTTCTATATTTCTTAAAGTTTAGCTGTTCTGTTATGGTTCTTCATCAGTTGTTCCAGTTTTCAAAATCAATTATAATCTATATGTTGCCCAGGCTTAATAGCTATACAACAAAAAAGTTTCATTCAAATCCGTCCAGTAGTTTTTGCGTGAAACGCGTACATACATACAGACAGACAAGAAATTCCAAAAAAATATTTTTGCTTTTTATTATTCTTATTAAGTGTCCCTCTATCCATTTCAGTTCAAAAATACTAAATGTACAGACAAAATATTTTTACTGTTTTATTATATGTATAGATAATGTAAACTATGTTATATTTATTAAATAAATTCTCAATCCAGAGGACAGCGTCCTTTTCGAGAGAGAACAGGTCTGCTGGACTACCATGGTATTTCGTGATGGGACAATCCGAACAAACAACAATAACAACAAACAATAACAATAACCAACAATAATAAGAAAATTCTTAACCTAGCTAGCGTTTCATCTACTTACTCTATTTAATCAAAGAAGAAGAATCTTCTGTCGCTTGGCCATGGTCCGCGTTAGTTGAACTACACACCCTCAAGAGAGGAGAAAAAATACAAAAAGAAATAACAATAATAATAATAACGGGGGTTCCAAACACTTCTTCACACACGTCTTGTACTGCAGCTCCACATTCGAACGCCGGTGACTCTCGCCATCCACACTTTGCCATGAAATCATCGCTCCGTCCGCATCCAGCCCGAGCTCTGTTGAGCTGACACCATACACTCCTAGGTAGTGAGAATCCAACTGGTTTTTTCACGGGACTTGACGCTGAGTTTTCGGAGTGTTAGCATTCCACTCTTGCTTCCACTTCCTAGCTGTGTTCAGCTCGGTGTTGAGGAGTTCGCTTGCGGTTTGGTATGGTGGTAATATTCGTATAGGTGGGGCATACTCGTTATTTTGCTGAATAAATGAATATATACGGACAAAGTAGGTTCGAGATTTGTGATATGGGAGACTAACTTAACGATACTATATTTTATATATAGATAAATATCCAAGACCCGGGCCAATCCTAAAAAGATAATTTTCCATCTTGACCCGACCGGGGATCGACCCCGGAATCTCCGGTGTGGCAGTCCGGCGTGATGACCATTAGGCCACGGATGTCGTCAAACACCCTAAAACAAACCTATATCACTCTAAAACATACCTTGGAATTAAAAAAAAACACGCTAGGCGTGTTTTGGGGTGACACGCTTAGCGTTTTTTTTTAAAATAGTTTACCTGGTCATAATCCGCATGGTGGCGAGCGAGCGCGTCATCTCGTCGTTCTTTTTCCACGACTGACCAAAAAAGGAGTGTTATATTTTCAGGGTTCATGTATATATGTAACTTTCTTTATTCCACCATAAGTCCTGAACCGCTTAACAGATTTTGATGTGAGAGGTATTTTTAGATTCCTTGCATTCCTGCTATGTGTGTAGTCAAAAAGTGAATCATCTTGGACTTATTATGTATTCCAATTTCCCTATTTTTTGTATTTCAGGTAGTAGAATGTCACGAAAAGCAAACGGGCGCGAAGCGGGCGTTGAAAGTTTTGCACGACAGTGTAAAAGCAAGAAGAGAGGTCGAGCTACACTGGCGAGCAAGTGGCTGCAGGCACATTGTTGAGGTGAGTTTGGAAGGCAGCGTTATTATATGTATAGTTTTAAAAGTAGACTGGCGAGTCAGCGCATATGACAATGTTTTGAACAAAGTTTAAATCCATCAAGGGGTTTAAAAAGGCCACTTTGACAAATCAAAATATGATCCAAAGTTAGGTATATGTATTGTTTATTTATTACTAGGTTTTGCCCGCGGCTTCGCTCGCGTGAATTTCCCACAGGAACAATGCTTTTTTTCCGGGATGAAACTACGTATGTCCTTCTCAGTACTTCTAACTATTTGTATGCAAAATTTCAGGAAGATTGGTTCATTAGATAAAGCGTGAAGAGGTAACAAACAAATAAACAAATTCACATTTTTGATATTAGTTAGGATTATGTTTCCATGTGTATTGATTCCTAGTTAACCAAATACATATTTTATTTGCCCTAAACCTATCCGTATCCAACTGCCGTATATTACTCGTATACTTAATTATTGATAAAATTAGAATATTGTTATTATTAGATACTGCTTTTATTTTAATTTTATTTGACATTTCAATTTTAATTATTTGATTTTAATACTATTTGACATTTTGTACTAACCTAATATTTTTAATTTGCAATTTTGTTATATGATATAATTTTATTTTCAACACAATTGAGTTCAGAAATAAATGAATATGAATAGAAAAACCCTAATCCACCTTTTACATAATGTAATAAAGTCAAATAAAATGTCTAATTACAGATAATAGACGTATACGACAACACATACGGCGGCAAGCGGTGCCTGCTGGTCGTGATGGAGTGCATGGATGGCGGGGAGCTGTTCCAGAGGATACAGGACAACAGGGAAGGCGCTTTTACTGAGAGGCAGGCCGCTGAGGTAACAAAAGTAATTTGGTTGAAATAGACGTCTTCTTCTTATCGAGCTATTTATATTTTTTCCCTGACCGTCAGTGTAAACAAATTTTTACATATAAACAAATATCTAATTAGTTAAATTATATATATACGGACAAATCACATAAAATCAATTTATTCTTAGCAGTCCTATCATGTAAACAATCTTCACAGTACTTTTTGTTGAATTTTGTTGAAAATAAATCAAATATTAGTTCAAACCTAAACATTCTAAAGTAAAACATTTATTAACCACGAAAGTAATTTCCTAAAAAGGCTATTTTAATTTATATTGTTGTAAAATCGTAAAAAGACATGGTAAGATTGTTTACATGATAGGACTCATAAGAATAAATGGAGTTTAGATTGAGTTAGCCCCAAAGTAAGTTCGAGACTTGTGTAATAGGATACTAACTCAACGTTATCATATTTTATAACATATACATTATAGATAAACATTCAAGACCCAGGTCAATTGGAAAAAGATCATTTTCCATCTTGACCTGCCCGGGGATCGAACCCGGGACCTCTGGTGTGGCAGTCCGGCGTAATGATCTTTGAGCCACCGGGGTCAAAAAGCAGTGTATTTGATGAATATTTAATTCCTTCAATCATTTATCCTACTTTTCCAGATAATGCACTCAATATGTGTCGCAGTCCGTCACCTACACGACTCAAACATAGCCCACCGGGACATCAAACCTGAGAACTTACTGTACAGCACCGCACGTCCTGATGGTTTACTCAAACTGACGGATTTTGGATTCGCCAAAGAAACCCTAACGCCCGCTGACACTCTACAAACTCCTTGTTATACGCCATATTATGTTGCTCCTGAGGTAAGCTTCTTGCTAGTGTTGCCGAACTATCGATAGTTTTACTATTGATAGTTTTCATCTGAAATCAAGTACCCTATTGATAGACACTAATAGTATCGATACTATTGGTAGTATTGTTTTTTCTTGAACTATCGATAGTCGATCATCGATCGGTAACGCTACTTCTTGCTTGTTGAAATGGCTTTTAACGAGAAAGAATTGGAATGACTTGAATAAATGCAATTGGTTCCAAAAGCGTGAAAAGTCTATTCCCAATTAATCACCTGTTTAAATAATAGTTATCTATTTTCTACCTACAGGCTTACAAAATCACATAACTAGACTAATCAAAATATAAAAAGTTAGATAATTTAAAATTTTATGTGAAAAAGTACATGTGAAAGTCTTGTTTCTGAAGAATTGATTTTGATTAATATTTTTTTTTGGTAAGGTTTTCCAACTGTGGGTCACGGAGGGCAGTGTATGATGATGAATCATTAATTTTATTATCATTCATTAGTAATGTTTTTAATGAAATAAATAAAATTAATTTCCCAGGTCCTAGGCCCAGAGAAATACGACAAATCCTGCGACATCTGGTCGTTAGGCGTCGTAATGTACATCTTGCTATGTGGCTTCCCCCCATTCTACTCGAACCACGGACTGGCTATATCCCCTGGCATGAAGAAGCGTATCAGATTAGGACAGTACGACTTCCCTGAGCCAGAATGGTCTAATGTATCTTCTGAAGCGAAGAATCTTATTGGTGGCATGCTTTCTGTTGATCCGGCGAAAAGGTTGACGATACATCAAGTAAGTGCCTTTTTTTTGTAAATAGCCTGTAGGTGTTGTGTCCCACTGTTGGGCAAAGGCCTCCCCCTTTTTACACGACTGACCAAAAAAGGAGTGTTATATTTTCAGGGTTCATGTATGTATGTAAGAATAAATTCCACCATAAGTCCTGAACGGCTTAACAGATTTTGATGTGAGAGGTATTGTTAGATTCCTTGCATTCCTCCGAGTGACATAGGTTATGTAAGTAGTCAGTAGTGTTTTTTATTTTTAAATAATTAGCTTTTTCTTCCACTCGTCTCTCTCCATTGCAAGTTCTGGCCACTCAGGTAAATAAAGTGCCTTTTATCACACCAATATTATAAAGAAGTGTTTGTAAGTTTGCTTGGTAATCTTCGGAACTACTGAACCGATTTCAAAAATCTTTTCACCGATAGAAAGCTGCATTGTATCTGAGTTACATTGGCTACAATCCTAACTAATATTATAAATGCGAAAGTGAGTTTGTTTGTTTGTTACCTCTTCACGCTTTATCTACTGAACCAATCTTCCTGAAATTTCGCATACACATAGCTGGAAGTACGGAGAAGGACATAGGATACCTTTCATCCCGGGAAAAAACACAGTTCCCGTGGGAAATTCACGCGGGCAAAGTCGCGGGCAAAAGCTAGTTTAAAATATTTACTATTAAATGCTTGCTTGTCCAAAATATGAAAGTAAATAAGTACTAATTAAAATATGTTACTTGAAGGAATCTAATCAAAGGATACTAATTTGAACTATTAAGTCCGTGAACCTGGTCGAACCACAATTTACCTAAATAGTTTTTGAATTGATTACTACTGTAGCAAAACAGGAACTTTAGACAAAGTCAGAATTTGAAAACGAAAACGAAGTTCGAAAACGATAAAATGTATGGGATTGACATAAGGCCGCGCTAAATCACGTGGTCGATCGCCATCGTCATCGCAAATTCATAGAGAAAACGAAGCGAAACCATAGAGTAACGAATTGTTATATCACTTACTTCAATACATTTGACGTTTGCTTTCGCTTTGATGACGGAAAAATCTGTTTTTGTTATCTGTAGAAACGATTACGAATTCAGATATTGTATCGCTACGAATCAAATGTCACTTTGGCTAAACCTCCAGTATTTTTGAAAGTGTGACTCGTCAAAAAAGCGTGAGCCGAATGATTTTTCATTCGATATCAAATTTTCCGTATTTTTGAATTGTCTATGTCGAATAATTCGCAACAAGTGGTCTAGACCACTCGTTTTCGTATGATTTGGTAGTTAAACGATTTTTACGTCAAAATCTTAAATGACATAGACAACCGGATACGGATATAGATGGAGTCTATAAGAATTTTCATTTCTGCGTTCCGTTTAACGCTTACGTTCTCTTTGATGGAAAATTTACGAACATTTTTTTTTTGCGATTTGTTACCGATTCGGTTTTCGTTGCGTAGAATGAAGCAAAAATTGTTTCTCGCATTATTTTTATATCACTGGCAACATTGCTAGACGAGTTATTTCAAAAATACGGCTTTTATGTTTTTAGTGACATAATAGGACGAGTGCGACATAATAGTCTATTCGTTTCCGGCGGTATGTCACACTTTCAAAAATAGGGCTCCAGATCCAGTTCAGAATCACCAATTAGGTTATCAATCTATCTATCACCTCCCCCCGTACAGGTAATGGCCAGCCCATGGATCCGCCAATACACACAGGTCCCCCAAACCCCCCTCTACACTCACACGTTACTGCGCGAGGGCGGCGAGGCGTGGGCCGACGTGCAGGACGAGATGACGCGCTCGCTCGCCACCATGCGGGTGGATTATGATCAGGTGAGCTAATTAAAAAAATACGCTAAGCGTGTCACTATAAAACACGCTTGGCGTGTCACACAAAAACACGCTAAGCGTGTCACCCCGACACACGCCAGGCGTGACACAACAAAACACGCTAAGCGTTTCACTACGAAACACGCCAGGCGTGTCACAACAAAACACGTCTGGCGTGTCACAACAAAACACGCCAGGCGTGTCACTACTAAACACTCCAGGCGTGTCACCCCGAAACACGCTAGGCGTGTCACTAAGAAACAAGCCAGGCGTGTCACCCCGAAACACGCTAGGCGTGTCACTAAGAAACACGCCAGGCGTGTCACAACAAACAATTTTTACACAATTTAACAATTTTTTTTAAAATTCCAAGGTGTTTTTTAAAGTGATACCCGAGAATATGTAATTTGAAAAAAAAATACACGCTTGACGTGTCACAACAGAGCACGCATAGATGGTTTTTTAATTTCAATGCGTGTTTCGGTGTGATACCCGGGAGTGTTTTATGATTGCACGCTGGGCGTGTTTTGTGATGACACCCTAAGAATGTTTTATTGACAAGGACTTATTCTTTCTGTCAAGGTATTATTCTATTAGGGGTTATTCTAGGTATGTTTTGTGATGACACGCTTGGCGTGTTACATGTTGGTTGACACGCTTAGCGTGTTTTATGATGAAACGCTAGGAGTGTTTTGTGGTGACTCACTAGGCATGATTTGTGTTAAAAGAGTGAAGCAAAAATTCAAAATACTTTATAAAAAAATTGGCCTTTAAAATACACTTTTTACGTCAAAAACGAGTAACATTATTTATTATTAGCTTTGAGATTTAGAATACAAAATAATATTATATTAAAAATCTCAAAGCTACGAACTACTAGCATTTCGGAACGACCACTGCTGAGAAGAAATGCAGAAAGAACTCAACCGAGTTTTGTAGTGACACACCAGGCGTGTTTTCTGGTGACACGCTAGGAGAGTTGTGTGTATACAAACAAACTTTTAATAAAAATAGAATAAATTGACTCACGATTCTTGGCTCTGTCTACCCCGTAAGGGATAAAGACGTGATTCTATTTATGTATGTATAAATTGTTTGCAGAATAAAGAAATATTTTTTGTTCCAGGTCCAAATAAAATCATTAGAAAACAGCAACAATTCGCTTTTGAACAAGAGACGAAACAAGGTTGGCGCTTGACTTAAATAAATGTATGTTTTTTTTGTTTGTTTCTTTATTATTGTCAATTAGCTATTGCCCGCGGCTTCGCCCGCGAGAATTTCCTACAGCTTTTTCCCGGGATGAAAGGTACCCTATGTCCTTCTAAGCTCAATACTTCTGTGTGTATGCGAAATTTCAGGAAGATTGGTTAGTAGATAAAGCGTGAAGACGTAACAAACAAACTCACTTTCGCATTTATAATATTAGTCGGTACCTATAATAGCTGTTGCCTGCGGCTTCGTTTGCGAAAAAAGTATGTTTTTGAAGAAATCCCAAAGTTATTTTTGAAGTAAAATCTTTAGGCGCAGTGAGCATTTTTTTTGTGTGTATTGAATGAGATTGAGTTGAAACTCTCGTCTGTATAACGCTCGATCGTGCGAGGCGACGAAGGGACCTCTCCTGTCCACCAAGATTTTGATTTTTTTTTTTATATTTTTTTAATTAGTTATGATAATATTTCACCTATCTTTTTACAGGTATAAATCTCGGAAAGCAAGGACTTACTTATAAAAGATTAATTATCAAAATGGACTACATATAGACGACAATAATATTGCTTAACTACCCTCAATTAAAATATCTATCAATTTTTCTCTATAGATTGATAGTTTTTGCATTAGTTACTTACTTACTTCGATGGCTCGACGACCCAAAGAGGATCTTGGCCTCCGATACTAAAAGCTTCCATTCCTTCCTGTTCTGCGCTACTTCCTGCCAGTCGGCTCTTTGGATTAGTTGTTGTGCATTAGTTAATAAATCGATTATTATTTCGTTTAAAAATGAAAGAGTATAGTAAGTACATAAACAATGAGAAAAATGATATTTTTACGATTGAAAACTCGTTGACACGTAATACTTTTCTTAAAACGTCATAATTGTCTTAAAATCTACTTAATATACCTACTTATAGCGGGTGTAACCTGATAAAAAGTACCCTACGTGTATTCCAAGATTCAATCTACCCGTGTATCAAATTTCATCGAATTTCGTCTAGTAGTTTTTGCTCTACAGTAACAAACACCAACCATTCTCAAAAGTATTCACCTTCATAATGTGAATAGGATAGGATTATATCGATAGTCACTACAGCATTTTTAGTTCATATTAGTATAATAATTGTAGTCACTCTTTGAGTATTTAACCAACAGGAAACGATGCGATGGAAATTTTTATGCAAAAATTTTTGCCACTTTCGGATAAACGCGCTCACTATAGCAATGCGTAGTGTTAGGCTAGCCGCACGCAATATTATTGACAATACAGGGTTATTGGTATTAAACGCAAAACCTTCCTAGGGGTGAAAGTACTCATAAATATGAACATCTTTTTATATGGAACCGACTTTGAAATCTCAAAAAAAAAATCAGCTGTTCCATACATTTTGGGCGAGTAGGTACTGCAAATTGTATGGAACAGCTGATTTTTTTTTTTTAGATTTCAGCCTGTGGCTGCAGAGGTCCCAGGTTCGAATCCTGCCCGTGCTACATGAGTTTGTATACCAATCTGACTCATGTACCTGTTAGTTTTCATCGACCACCACTTGCTTCCGGTGAAGGAAAACATCGTGAGGAAAATCTGCACTCTGGTTGATGATTATCAACTAGTGTGTGAAATGGAGAAGGCAATGGCAAACCACTCCATTGAAATTGTCAAGATAGTCGTGTGTGTTTCATTCCATATTATGACCACGACCCTCAGTCATGAGGAATACAACTAAAGAGAGAGATGCCCAATATTGACAATAATATTGCGTGCGTGCAGCTAGCCGTAAATAACATAATTTATATTATACACGCACACAAAGATAATGCCGACACATTAGCTTAAAAACTCACACAATCACAAATAATATGAGCATGATCATAACAAAATCGATGTCATAAGAAAGGCATACGTGGAAATTACTCCACCGATAAGAACGAAGTTCTTAATTTTATTGATTGATTGATCATAATTTGGCAGAGGGTGCCATAGTTTGGCAGGTCTTCTCCGTTGGTTAAATATTCTAAGTAGTTACGTCTCAAACAAAATAACGTGCGATAAATGTTAGAAAATAAATCCAATTGACTTACTAACTTGTTTTGTGTAGTGTAGTTTAGGTACTTATAGTATTAGCATCGATCAAATATTACAAAGTATAGATGGTTATCCTTCATAATCAAAGTGTGCCTTAATGTAACTTTTTTACTTGACTTACTAGATGTCGCTGCCAGTATCAATTTATTTTGACAATTTCTCGTAAAAATTAGCTTGATCAAAACAAACCTTATTTTACCACCAAGTAGTACCACACAAATTCATTAGATGGCACTAGACGTCCACGAATATTATTCGTAATTCCTATGTAGTTGTACAGATGGTGGTGCCATCTATTGCTACTGAATATAAACTAACTCGTATGGCATTCAAGCTACGACTGCAGCGACACTTTTGTTACGGAATTTTCATGGAAACCTATAACAAACAGTTCTCAATAGCGTCATCTAAATATAACTCAAATTTAATGAGGTATCGATTCAATGTACTTGAGTAGCCATCTATACTTTGTAATCGTTGATCGATGGTATTAGTTTTATGGTACTACATAATTCTAATTTAAGTTACATGATTTTGGTTGTATTTAGAGTTATTTTAAAACGGGTCTTTTAATTTAGGACCAAAAATTGAAGGTCAGTTTTAGGTAACATTATGATTTAATAATAAGTACTTATCAACTACAGAATTAGCTAAAAAAGTCTCAAATCAAGTTTATTATAAATGATAATTATGTTCGCAATACGCGTGTCCTCTTAAAATAAAATTATAAATGGAATTTAAGAAAAAAGCACCATAATTTAACATAATCACTTTACTGGAAGAGATCCCTTTATAAGATAAGTTCGCCGTTGCGATTTTTGTCTTCATGTTAATTGTAATTTATTGACCTATGTTATTTGTACAACAAAGTTATTACAAACAATAAAAACATATAATTTTGAACATGCACAGTTTCACAGCTGTGCTCCAAAAAGATAATACAATGTTAAAGAGAGACAAAATAACTGTTGAAACTATAAACTTATAGTCAATTCATACAATCTTATGTAGCAAGAGGTGCTGTGTTAAAGATACATATACTACTATATACTGTAGTGTATATTTGTAATTTAGGCTTTTTTTATTAGATTTTGCCTAATATCCGTTAAAAATTAGTAAAAAAGAATGACATTCAATCAATGAATTCGTTTTTCCGTTCACTAGTTGGCGCCACTGGTGAGTGCTGTCTGTTAGGTGGTACAATACTGTCACTGTCATTTGAATTTGACAACTGATGACAGTATCTATCTGACAGGGTTGCCAGATGGAATTTTCTATTTCTCCCCAACATTGAAATTATATTTCTCCAAAACGATAATATTTTCTTTAATTTTACCCAAAGGCCCAAAAGTTTTTTGCCCGTGTTCCTAACGGCTGAAGAGCTTTTTTTTTTCAACAATAAGATTGAAGGAATCGAATAAGAAACGTACAAATAAATATTATGTGAACATTCCAAAACGAACAGAGATAGTCTACGTTCGAAAACAATTGTTAAATTAAACGTTCTGCATGTTTGTAAGATGCGTTTTCGTTTCATTTCAATAAGAAAAGATGCGTCACAAACCTAAAAAAAAATACCCAAAATTCTCCACGAGATTTATTTTTTCTCCAAAAATTCTATTTCTCCAAAATTTCTCCAAGACTCAAATTTTTACCCAGAATTGCGAAAAAAATACCCAATCTGGCAACCCTGCTATCTGACAGACCTCATTCGCCAGTAGCGAAAAGATCACCCTTATAATTTCTGGCCATATACTTATATGTATAAATGTAGGTTAGCCATAGAAGTGTATTATAAAAAAAGAAAATACTTTTTTTTTAGAATAGTAGGCAAACGAGCATGCGGGTTGCCTGATGGTAAGCAATCACCGCAGGCCATAGAAACCAACGACCCTAAAAAGGTCACTGATGCGTTGTCGAAAGCGATAGGCTCTTTTCTTGAAGGCCCCAATGTCGAACTTATTCAGGAACACCGCTGAGGGAAGCTCATTTTTATTTTTCAACTACTTTTTTGTAATTGGTGTCATTATAAGTAAATGTCCGTATATGAATTTAGAAAAAAGTTAAATATATTTATGAAGATAAAAGCATTTTTGTCATAAAGTAATGTTTTAAAATAGGCTGAATTTAAAAAAAACATTGGTATATTTTCTACTGGTTAAAAGTACTCATAAATATGGGCAACTTTTTGTATGTGACCGACTCTGATATCTCAATAAAAAAATCAGCTGTTCCATACATTTTGGGCGTACATATGTAACATAGTATGTAACAGCTGATTTTTTTTAATTCACCCTGTATTTGCGTATTGCCGTTGTTATTTTGTGTGAATCATAGAAGTATATTTTTAAGTTATTTCAAGACATACCTAAAGATGTTTATACATATAAAAGGTTTTATACCTATAATTGCATAATGTTTATGTTATACTTCAATGGTACTAAAAATATTTGTTAGCCGTCCATTTATTAAAAAATAATACAATGTGTATTTTTGGATATGTATAAATAGGCGCTTAGAAAAATCACTATAGATGTAATAAAATTTTTATTGCTGAAAATATATGTTGATGTGGGCGAAGAAAATATATTTTTTTGTTTGTTTTTTTTTTTTTTCAGGTAGTTTAATAGGCTGTATAAGTTATAAGCGTACATTTTGTACCAAAATTTTGTATTTTACTTACGATAATCATTTAGTTGGATATTTTGACATATTTTTTTGCATTTAGTTTTGAATTAGATTATTAATTACCTCGCTACGTTACAAAATGAAGTTTTATGTATTAGAGTAATCGATCTTAGGAATAACACAATAAAGTCGTGTTCCGTTTTACTTTGATTGAAGCTGTCAAAGTTGCTATTTTGTAATGTCGAAATTACCATAAAATTACCTATTTATACAAAGAATAAGTAATTTTACGGTAAAATTATCATAGTAGCACCTATTAATACAAAGAATAGGTAATATCACGGTAATTTCGACCAAAAATGATTGCTGGGCAGAATATTACTACCCGGTCAATAAATCCATAGGAACTGAAAGAGAAACGACTACACTGTAATACAAAGTCCGTCTCACGAAATAAAATATGCGGAAATATATGGAACTTATAATGACAGATAGGTTAGCAACACCAAATACTATTTGACATTTCACATACATTGGCATGGCAACTAAAAAATAGTGCCATCGTTGACAGTGGCGCCACAACTGCGAAGTCTTTCATGAGACTATTAAATGCATAGAGCTAGATTTTTTTTTTAATTTGACATAGATACACAGACAGCTGAGGAAGCAGGATGTCAGATATGGTTTTTGCCTATGTTGGTGAAGGACAGGTAATATCTTCTGTGAAGCTAATTTTTGTCAAGTTTGACATTTTTGGTGTGTTTTGATTCAATAATTGATTGAAAAATTGTAATTGGAGCACACTATTAACGTTTTTGGGTTTTATTTGACAATCAAGTTTATATGTCTAATATTTAAATATTGATTTTTTTTCTATGTCTTATGATTAAATATAGCTTGTATCTGTGACAGTTGTCAACGAAACAAAAACTTAGCACTATTAATTGCATCTTGACCACTATTACCGCTACATAGAGTTTAATATTGACCGTCTTATCCATACACGGGCGAAAACTTACATAATTTAAAATAGTTTTGTCCGTTTCTCTCTTTCTAATTACTTCTAATATTCTATTATACTTTTAGTACTACTTCATTCTAGTATTTCTAATATTTGACATTAAGTAGACACAATATATCCCAGCAAACATCTTTGGTCGAAATTATCATAAAATTACCTATTTGTACCAAGAATAGGTAATTTTATGGGAATTTCGACCAAAAATGTTAGCTGGCATTTTGACTGTAATTGTTTATTCGTATTGCTACCTACTTAGTCACAAACTAATTAAAAATAAGTACATTTAAGTTGTAAAATATGTTTTTTGGGTGGAATATTGGTTTGTAGATATAAATGTGTTAAAACATTACACTGTGTACTTATTTACTCATTCGCAACCTTTAAGTGGCAACACTGAGATTTGATGCGATAGTGTTATTCTATAATGCACTTTATTACAAAATGAATAAAGTTCCATTTTCGGTGTTCTACGGTTTTCTTTTCTTTGATTCTTAACATTTGGAGCTGAAAAATTTCACGATATTATATGATTGAACCCACTAATCTTTGATTCACACGCACATTATTAGGTTGAGCCGGTTTCTTGTATGTTGACGTCAAAGTTAAGTCACCTTATTTTGTCTTTTAGTAATATTATTCAATGATGAATACATGTGCACTTCAGAAACTTTTTGTGGTTATTATAGGTGCATAAAAGAATCGAATACAGTTTTCAGCGAGCTTACACGTCTTTTCATTTAGGCGCTATGATTTTTTTTCGTGATTTCGAAGACAACCTATTTTCTTAAATCTAATAATGGCACAGATGGGCACAAATGAATAGCTACTCATGTATATTTATCTTACAGGCGCACATACGATGGATCTAGGAGATCCACGATTTTGCAAAACGTTACTCCAGCAGGAAATGCAATATCCCGAAAACTGAAGACGCACAAATGATCTTTTCGCGATCAAGATCAATGCACAGCTCTAAGCTTTCTGCCCCCCCAGAATATTTCTCTCTCTTAATCATTCGTTTAGAACATTCCTGCTAAAACGACGTTACCCTAGCAGGTAGCAAAAATCTAGATTTCCGTTTTTTTCCTAAACTACAAGACGCACAAAAGTTTTATTCGCGGCACATGTACACTAGACTACGCACAACGTTTTGGTTCCATTCGCTAACTCCAGGAGACACTTTCCTGCTAGGGTAACGCACACCGGGATCCTTTCATTTCTCATAAGGTTAATAATCATAATATGGTTTGTCATAAAGCCTTTCTCATAATTTTTTTATCATAATATTTTATTCAAATAATATTTATTGTAATAATATTTGTGTAGTCATAATCATAGATTGTCATACAGATTTTTTTTATAAAATGGTTTATCTTAATGGATTTGTCATAATTGTTATGGTCATAAACATAGTTTATTTTTTATTTTGTTCATCTTTTATTTTGTTGATGACATTTGAAGACATTATGTAAAATTTGATATTTGATTATACCTATTTCATATTAAGTTGACACAAACACTAGTATAGGTTAGGGTGCGGCGGGGGTGGCCCTTGGGCCACCCCTAAGCCGCGAACATAAACAACAAAAAAACAACCAATCTTACCTTTTTTCTGAGTGCATCCGTACATTATGATTTCTCTTTTCTCTGTACATCATGAATATTACTATTATGATTAGTTATGCTTATGATAATTTGTATTTATTACAAAACAATTATGTTAAAAAAATATTATTTTAATTTTAATTTATATTAATTATGATTATGTGAAAAACATTATTTCGAACTATATTATTACAAATATTTTTATGACAATCATTAGAGACCCACGCACACCTAGTTTTTTGGGTATATTTGATGGTTATAAATAAAACAAATCATGAAAAAAGGTATAATTTATTAAAATAATAATATTTTTGCCTAGAATAATCCGCACCGCAATACTATACCAAGCTAAGGGGGTCTAAGTCTAAAACGGACACTGATGAATATGGACCATTTCTCATTCCCTAAATATATAAAAATGAATCTCATAGCGTGGCCTTAAGTCACACGACTCTTAGCTCTGTCTACCCCGTAAGGAATAAAGACGTTATTCTATGTATGTATGAATCTCATAAATAAAAATATATTAACAAATCACACAGATTAAGTTAGCCCCATAGTAAGTTCGAGACTTGTGTTATGGGATACTAACTCAACGATACTATATTTTATAACAAATACACAGATAAACGTCCAAGACTCGGGCCAATCTTAAGAAGATCATTTTCCATCTTGACCCGACCGGGGATCGAACCCGGAAACTCCGGTGACAGTCCGGTGTGATGACCGTTGGTCGTCAAATCTTAAGGCCCATTTAGACGATGCAAGTTTCTTGTCTGTTGCATATAATTAAATTGAAGCAAATACTTGCATGGTCTAAACAATAGTTGCTTGCAATTATTCATAGTCAATTGTTGCACTGCAATTTATTGCTCTAGTATATGCAAGAAACTTGAACCGTCGAAATTGGCCTTTAACCTTTATGGTACCACTTATAAGGATCATTTTTAAATACTTAGAAAATGAGAAATGTATCATATTCAAATCAAAGTCGCCGTGACCCCCTGTACTATTAAGACTAAAGATTAAGCATCAAAATTAAAAATAAATTAACACTTAACGACCCACAGAAAAAGGCTTAATCGCAAAATGTCTCTTACGCAAAATTTCCTCTAGTCGTAAAATGTCTCTTATTTTTTAGGGTTCCATACTTCAAAAGGCAACAACGGAACCCTTATAAGATCACTTTATCATAGGGCGGCAAACGAGCAAGCGGGTCACCTGATGATAAGCGATCACCGCTGTCCATGGACTACTGCAACACCAGGGGTATTACAAGAGTGTTGCCGGCCTTTCAAGACGTCGACTCGTTTTTTGAAGGTTTTTTGCAGAATGCCTCTTTCGTAGAATGTCTCTTTCGCAAAATGTCGCGACTAGGACTTCGAATAAAATTTCGGTTTTTTAAGTAAAATCATCATCTATAACTTTGATAATTTTTTTATAGATTTTGCTGTGAAAATGTCGCGATAGCGCGACATTTTGCGAAAGAGGCATTACAAGAAAGAGACATTTTACGACTAGGGACATTTTGCGAAAGAGACATTTTGCACATGAGCCAAATTTGCAAGCTAGTCCTTGCTTGGGTCCAATGGAAAGAAAAAAAGGTACAAAAAAAACCTCGGACTGTATAAAGAGAGGTAAATCCAATTTTGGAAAACAAAATCAAATACATCTTTTCTTTTCATGGTACAAAGATAAAGCCTCAAATTTTTAAAAATAATTTAATGAAGATTGCCAAAAAAACAACTTATTTTACTATAAAAATATAATTTTAATCTTAAAATACATCCGAGACAAATAAAATACTTTTCTTACTTTTGAGATTCCCAAAATTTTGCCTAGTCAAAAAAAAAAAACAATATTAATACTTTTCGAAACCGACACAGGCGTTCGTAATTTTTAACTGTGATCAACATTTTTCAAGTAAATTACTTTACTGTATAATAATTTTCAACAGTCCATACAAAATTACATAAAAATCAGCGATTAACACGCGAAAGCGTGACAGACGTTCTCATTTCTAATATTAGTATGAATTAAGCAATGTATCCATTTGGCAACATCGCACTCGCAAACATGCTATCTTATTTAAGCAATAAATGGGACCGGACAACTTTTTTTTTGGCGCTTCTTTAAAATATCTCACAATAATAGAATCATCCGTAAAAGAATCAACTCCACAACCAAAGTATTCCCCAAGATATAGCAAAACACAATTCACATTTTTAAACGATGTTTGGACGATACCAAAACGCCCCACAATCATATGACGTCACGCCTATAGAATGACTTTCCCTAAAAGTTTGAACTCTAATAAATTAGCTCTGGAGAATAAACTCGTGCTGAAAAGTCGCAAAATGTGTTTAATTATATGTATTATATCATAAAATGACATATTTTTAACATTTCTCATACCTTGTCCGGTCCGGTACATTGCAATCGTATTAATAGGACCTCAATCGCCAATAGCGACCAAAGAAACTTACCCTTATTGTTGCCAATTGGATACATATGAATACATATAGTATAGGCTTTATGCTAACTGGGTATATATAGTCAGGGGCGGATACAGGTTTTTTTTTTGAGGCGGGCTCAAGGGGCAGATGGGCAAAAAAAATAAAATTAAATAAATTTGTTAGAACAAGAACCGCTGGAAGAAATGTTATCATTTTGTCATTTTATACATATATTTTATCAACTCTGATAAATTTGTACTGTGAGTGATGGAATATCCCGGTTTCGGAAACATACTTTTTCGGAAACACATACTTTTTCAGAAACACTTATTTTTCTGAATTGGAAACTGGTTACGAAAACACAAAAAACCGGTTTCGGAAACAATTATTTTTCTTAATTGGTAACAGAAAAATTATTATTATTTGGAAACTAGTTTCGCTAAAGGAAGGAAAGGTTTATTCGTTATTCGAAACTGGTTTCGAAAGTGGCTGAAGGGAATCGTCACAGTAAGTACATACATACATAGAAAATCACATCTTTATCCCTTACAGGGTAGACAGAGTTAAGAGTCGTGAGACTCGAAAGCCACGCTTAGCTGAATAGTGTAAGTAAGTGTTCACAGTAAGTAGGTACAAAAAATCCTGTCTTGTACGTAACCCCGTGCCCCCCCCCTTAATCCGCCACTGAGTATTACACCTTACAAGCAACTATATAGTATGTATATAACTGGTGCAATCCAAGCACTTTGGGTCATTGTGAGGCCAGTAAGACCTGAGAATAGGTACCACATCCCGCCTAGGATTAGGATTTGCCAGACCACGTGGAAAACTAACAGGCTGTAACAATAATGAAGAAATTAATCTTTATTTAGGTAATAATTATATAATACATTGAATTGAAAGTAATTAGGGATTTTCCGAGACACAAATAAAAAAAAAAGTTCCAGATGACTTCATAGATGGCGCTTAAGCAAAGGCGAGAGAAAAAGTGCCATACAAAAAGCTAAATTTCATAAAAAAATTGTAAAAAAGTCATCTAAAAAGTATCAAAATTGTGATGTGTTGTGCAACTGTCAAACTGTTAGGTGATTTTTTTTCTGCCAATAAAAAGCGCACAATATAGGGTACAGCCATTATTACAACTCGGCTTTCAATAAAACTCCATCTGTTGAGATTTTTTTATACTGATTTTTTTTTCTTAATTAGCTGTCAGAAAAATCGCTCTTTTTAAAAAAAATATAAACTAAAAATTATTAGTATTTTTGGTTGTTATTGTTTTTAAACTTAAAATTATTATTTTTTTAAGTTAGTCTAAGATTTTGTAGAAATTATATTAAGAATGTATATCAATACTAGCTTTTGCCCGCGTGAATTTCCCACGGGAACAGTGCTTTTTCTCGGAATGAAAGGTACCCTATGTCCTTCTCAGTACTTTAAACTATGTGTATGCGAAATTTCAGGAAGATTGATTCAGTAGATAAAGCGTGAAGAGGTACCAATCAAACAAACTCACTTTCGCATTTATAATATTAGTTAAGATTCTGAGTGGCTGACAGACAACGCACAGCCAAAACTACTGGGCGTAGGAAGCTGAAATTTGTCAAGTAGGTTCCTTAGGGAGTGTAGGGGAGCTCTAAGAGAGGATTTCCCGGAATTCCCACGGGAACAAAGTCTCGGGCCCATGCTAGTGTAAGTATATACATTTCGATTTAGTTGGTGGTCAAATTATCACATTTTGACCACTAACTAAATCGAAAGAAATCGATAGTAGTATAAAATTAATTTATTAGCAGTGAGAATATATATTTAACTTTTTTACCCGGTATTTTTCTATCCGTGTACCAAATTTCATCAATATCCGTCCAGTAGATTTTGCCAGTTTTTTTTACACGACTGACCAAAAAAGGAGTGTTATGTTTTCAGGGTTCATGTATGTATGTATGTAAGTTTCTTTATTCCACCATAAGTCCTGAACGGCTTAACAGATTTTGATGTGAGAGGTATTTTTAGATTCTTTGCATTCCTCCGAGTGACATAGGCTATATGACGTCATCATAAAAACAAAATGGCGGATTATATATGCGATAAATAGCAGACCAAAAAAATAAAATTTGATCAATCTTATCGAGTGGGGTATCAAATTAAAGAGCTTTAAAAGGCGATTTCAAAAATGTATGTAACTTATATGTTTAAATGTATTTTTTGAGTAAAAACTTGTCAGTCGTGTTTTTTATTTTTAATAATTAGCTTGTTTCTCTTTTTATTTTGCCTGATTGAGTAACAAACGTACAAATTAACATTTAAATTTTCACAATTGTAATACTAGTAGGATTATTAGTGTGAAAAGGTTGCAAAGGTCCCAGGTTCGAATCCTGCTCGTGCTACATGAGTTTGTATACCAATCTGACTCATTACCTATGTTAGTTTTCATCGACCACCACTTGCTCCCAGTGAAGGAAAACATCGTGAGGAAACCTGCACTCTGGTTGATGATTATCAGCTAGTGTGTGAAATGGAGAAGGCAATGGCAAACCGCTCCAATAAAATTGCCATGAGAGTCGTTGTGTGTGTTTCATTCCATATAATGACCACGACCCTCAGTCATGAGGAAATACGACTAAAGAGAGAGAGGATTGTTAGAAATATCAGAATATTAGCTAAATATTTGACAACCAAAAAGACCTACCCTCCTTCCTTATTCTCAAAACTAATGTTTTCAAAATTAGTTTATCCGTGTATATAAAAACATTATACAATGTGTCCCGTCATCAGTGTCGGAGCCTTTAATGGAATGTTATATGGCATTTTTTTATGATATCACAACTCATAACTTTTTTCTTTTAATGTAGTAAAATGGCAGCCATTTTGTTTTTTTCGGGCTCTTGTACTAATTCAGTCGTAACTACTCGTGTAAAAGTGCTATCGACATAAAATAGGTCTCATTAAAAAAGTATGTAGACAACAATAAAATAATAAAGATGTTTCAATATGAAAGACAAAAAAAAAAATGCAAAAACAAAAAAAAAACATTTTTATTTGTATTTTTTTGAATTATTAGCTTCTTGTGAATAAACTAGCCCATGAAAATGTTTATTTTTTATTTTAAAACAAAAGTTAAAAAGAGAAAAAAAGAAAAAAAAAAAATTAAAAAAGTTTTGAGTCGGGATTTGTCCATAAAAAATGCCATATAACATACCATTAAAGGCATCGACCACAGACTTATATTAACTAGACCCCGCAAGTCTCATCGCCTGCATAGAAAACAAGAGTGTCAATATTTTTTTACCTACTGTGACGTCACATAAGCGATTTAGTGATGGGAACGCTCTCTATCCATGAAAACGATTCAAAGGTGCCATCACATTTGAAAATAATACCTATTTACTTTTCAAATCGATACTGTAAGCAATTTTACAATACCGATATTATAATCGATTATTCGAGTTCATCGACAGACGAATGAGAAAACGGCAGAGAAATGATTAATAACTTGTATTTTTCTCTACTACGGCGAAGCTAAAAGAAAGGTTAATGATTTTGCTGATCGAGCAAGCGAAGCGTACGGATCCGATTTTGATGAAACTTGGAATATACATAGAAATGATTAATAGAATGTTTAAGTTTGTTGGGCATCTAAATCGGTCCAGCTGTTTTTGAGATATTCGATTTTTTTAGAAAATACATATTCTATTTTAATTTTCGCGAGGTCTACGTTCGCGTCACGTAAAGCTGTCTTTATCAAAATGTACAGAGCAAATTCGACTATATTGTGTAGGGAACCAATTCTTTCGCCCCGTCGCTACAATCCATTTCTCTTTAACGTTAGGATCATTTGGAAATCTGTTATTTAAAAAGAATCTTCTTAAATAAATAAAAGAAATATAGAAAAAAAAACATGACACAGAATATCATTCCTCTGTCATTATCATTCCTCTGTTTCCAAATCGATTAGGCTTATAGAATCGATTAGCTTTTCTGTGCGGTACAGCACTATTTGCCTTTTTTGACAGAAAAATGAGATTAGTGATCGTACCACTAAGCTAAACGACGTGTGAACGGATAGTTCGTTTTAACATTCATTGCGTGTTTTAAAAGATAAGCCCTACAACACTCCTTCTAAAAGCGGCAATGTCTTTTAAATCAACAATACACACTCGCATACATACATAGTTTTCTTTGTAAAATCGCCAAATCCGTGCCGGGAACAGAAAAAATTGATTTTTTAGTTAAAAACAACACCATTTTAAAACAAAATTACTTACCGATGAAAAGAAATGTTTCCTTTATCTCGTCCCCCTTTTTGTGTATTGTTTCTACAACTCAATACCGCGCAATTTTGTAATACGTCTGACTGCGAGAACGTTCGACCGCGGACTAAATGAACGAGCGTTAAACGAAGTTGAATCATCTTCCTTTTTACACGCGAAGTACATACACTTGCGGGGTCTAGTTAATATAAGTCTGTGGCACCGACACTGATGACAGGACACATTGTATATATATATATAACTTACATAGTATCTTTCCCCCTGGCGGGTTCCATAGTTTTCTCCTTTTCATTGTTAAGATAACGACGAACGCCCAAGTGTAGAGTAGTGAAATATGATAGCCACTAGAAAAAATACAGGTATTTTAAAATAAATATTAATAAATGTGTACAGTCGTTGGCAATAAAATTGAGATAAGATTTCAAGAATTGAAATATATTTGAATACTTTCTACTTGAGATGGGCTTCTTTAAGGTAGTTGGGTCAGTTTCATCTGCTATCGACTGTACATTATATCAAACATTCATTCTGAAAATAGACCTCAACACGCACTTTCTAATTAAAAAAAAATCATAGTATAAAATCATAGTATATAGTTCTTAAAGTTACAGACTACTAGCATTTCGGATCGACTACCGCTTGATGCACTAAACTCCATTTATTCTTACCAGTCCTATCGTGTAAGCAATCTTACCATGTCTTTTTATGATTTTACAACAATATAAATTAAAATAGACTTTTTAGGAAATTACTTTCGTGGTTAATAAATGTTTTACTTTAGAATGTTTAGGTTTGAACTAATATTTGATTTATTTTTAACAAAATTCAATAAAAAGTACTGTGAAGATTGTTTACATGATAGGACTGGTAAGAATAAATGGAGTTTAGATGCATTTATTTTTTATTTTTTTTATAATTCTCCTTGTTTTTATATTTTTTCGCATCATATTCACGTTATTAGTCGTAATTTCCCTTTTGCAGAGTTGTTTGGCCTATTTTTATTTTATTTTTATATAACACTAGCTTTCGCCCGCGGCTTCGCCCGCGTGAATTTCCCACGGGAACAATGCCTTTTCCCGGGATGAAAGGTACCCTATGTCCTTCTCAGCACTTCCAGCTATGTGTATGCGAAATTTCAGAAAGATTGGTTCAGTAGATAAAGCGTGACGAGGTAACAAACAAACTCACTTTCGCAATTATAATATTAATTACTAGTAGTTCGCCGCGAACTTAGACCTCGCGATTATTACTCGCGTTTTTATTGATATACTCTGATTTCGACTTTTCTATCATAATTCAGTTCCCTAAATAAAATCTAGATGGCGTTATCCAAAGTTAGAACACGCTATGGTTTCGTTTGCTAGATAATCGCGGACGTTTTTATTAATATTTCAAAAACTACTGAACCGATTTTGATGCCCAACGAACTTGAAAATTCTATTAATATTTCCTACATGCCTACCAAATTTCATCAAAATTGGACCATCGGTTCGGCAGTTATCGCGGTACAAACATACATACATACATACATACATACATACATACATACAAACAATGTGTTTCGCATATTTTTCGTATCATATTCATATCCTTTTTTTTTTTCGTCGTTTTATCAGATTATACTCACGTTAATAGTAGTGATATCAATAAAGAACAACTCGCTGTCCTTCTTATTGAGCTGTTTGGCCAGATCCAGGGTATTAGGGTTGTAGAACTTCCATTCTCCAAAGATGAAGGTCTCCAAACGAGAGAGGGAGTTCCATACGTTTTTGTGGAGGCGGAATAATCTGCGGGAGATTATTAAATAAATAAATATATACGGACAAATCACAATGTTTGAGTTAGCCCCAAAGTAAGTTCGAGACTTGTGTTATGGGTAACTCAACGATACTGTATTTTATAACATATACAGTCGACTCTCGTTAATTCGAAACTCGAGGGACTTCTCAAATATTACGAATTATCAAGTGTTTGACATATCAAATGGTTCGAAATTTTTGAGAGAAAATAAATAAAACTTCGAATTATTAAGTGTTGATCAATTAATAAATATTACCTGATATTCTTTAACAGTGACAAAAGTTTAGATGTCCATTCGTGTACACATATTTTTAATGTAAATTAATCTTTCGCAAGAACTGTGTGTCAAATCATAAAAAACAAAGAATCTAATCTTAACAAAAACAAAGGCTCCTTTACGATGAAACAACTTGTCTCAAAATGTATTTATACATGTACAGATGTACAATCTTTCTGTCTATTTTTCTCTACAACTTTGAATTCTCAAGTGTTTGACGCAGATGAGTTCGAATTAACGCGTCGTTTTGTTACGTAGCAATGATTTTTTCGTTCGAATTACCAATTGCATAAAAATGTATTGATTTAGTTCGAAATAATAAGAGATTCTGTAGGGAACTCGTGATAACTTTGAATTATAGAGAAGTTCGAATTATCGCAGGTTTGAATTAACGAGAGTCGACCATATATAGATAAACATCGAATCTGAAAAAGATAATTTTCCATCTTGCCCCGACCGGGGATCGAACCCGGGACCTCCGGTGTGGCAGTGATGACCCTTAGGCCACTGAGGTCGTCAAAATATATAATCATCATTTATTTCTATAAAATATGTGTTTACAGAATGGTCAATAATTATTTTTTCAATTTTATTTATTATTATTTACTAGCTTTTGCCCGCGGCTTCGCCCGCGTGAATTTCCCACGGGAACAGTGCTTTTTCCCGGGATAAAAAGTAGCCTATGTGCTATTCCAGGTCATTATCTACCTCTGTACCAAATTTCATCGAAATCCGTCCAGTAGATTTTGCGTGATTGAGTAACAAACATCCTCACAAACTCACAAACTCACATCCAAACATTCGCATTTATAATATTAGTATGGATAATCATTTATTTCTATAAAATATGTGTTTACAGAATATTATGTAAACAATCTTACCATGTCTTTTTATGATTTTACAACAATATAAATTAAAATAGACTTTTTAGGAAATTACTTTCGTGGTTAATTGTTTTACTTTAGAATGTTTAGGTTTGAGCTAATATTTGATTTATTTTCAACAAAATTCAACAAAAAGTACTGTGAAGATTGTTTACATAATAGGACAGGTAAGAAAAAACGGCGTTTATTGTCAAACATATTATGCCAGCTGAGGCATAGGAAATTGCAAAGTTGTCATAATAATAAAACTTTAAATGTCCAATTAAATTACAATATCAATTAATAATAACGTCATTTTACACGACTCGGCTTTTATAAAACGCCATCTATTGAGATTTTACTACATCGATTTTTTTTCTTAATTTGACCTGTCAGAAAATCGCCGATTCGAAGGCAATAGGAAGATCTTTGCCCAGCGGTGGGACAATAAAGGCTAGAAAAAAAAGAAAAAGTATTTAAACGTCCAACTCACATTGGTTTACCCCCAGTGGCTCGGAGAACCATGTCCAATAGCAACGCCGGAAAGAAATGAACAAAGATGGCCGACACACGGAACATTAATAGGGAAGGCACGAATTTCAAGTGAGGGTACCTGAGGAAACAATTGTTAAAATCAATACATATAATAAAACTGTAACTGGCCTGTGTCTTTACATAGGAGATATTTAAGAAAAAAAAACTATTAGGGGTCTTTATAGGGCCAATAGAAGCCAAAACGTTTTTTTTAGATTTTTTGTCTGTCTCTATCTGTATGTTTGTAGGCGCATCACGCGCAAAAACTACTGGGCCAAATTTGATGCGGTTTTCACTGTTGTATTGTTGAAGGTCTTACTTAAAATCTGGCGTAGGTTTCATCTTGATCCGTCACTTACAACCTGAGATATTAACATTAATTACACGGGCACAGGCTAGTATATCCTAACTAATATTATAAATGCGAAAGTGAGTTTGTTCGTTTGCTTGTTACCTCTTCACGCTTCATCTACTTAACCAATCTTCCTGAAAATTTGCATACACATAGTTAGAAGTACGGAGAAGGACATAGGGTACCTTTCGTCCCGGGAAAAAGCACTGTTCCCGTGGGAAATACACGCGGGCGAAGCCGCGGGCAAAAGCTAGTATAATATTATAAATTCGAAAGTGTGTTTGATTGTTACCTCTTCACGCTTTATCTACTTAACCAATCTTCCTGAAATTTCGCATGGACATAGTCAAAAGTACCCGAAGGACATAGGGTACCTTTCATCCCGGGAAAAAGCACTGTTCCCGTGGGAAATACACGCGGGCGAAATCGCAGGCAAGAGCTGGTATAAAATGAATATAATTGGCTCACCACACAGCACTCTTCAAAGGATATTTATGAAGCAATCCATTGATAGTTGGCTCTATAATGGTCCATGTGAACGGTTTGCAAGTCGACGACGAACAGTGGTACACTGTTAATCCAGATCTGGAAGTAAATAATAAATAATTTATAAAAAAAAAAACATTTATTTCACTGTTACAAAGTCTAGTCAATTAATTTTATTTATATAGGCTTAAAAATAGCACTGATAAATCGTCAAATTCTTGTTTTTTAGTTAGTTGACGTCATAAAATGACTTAAGACCAGGTCCAACCTGAGCTGCAAAAAACAAAATTCATATGCGCTTAACCGCGCCGTGTGCGCGTTGCAATAAGATTTTTTGCACAACACAATGTTCTACTTTCGTTGGCAGGATCGAACAGATTTTGTACCGATTTAGCAACTCTTTCTCAAATATCATTAAAAATATTAGTTTTAAAACAAAAGTGCTCGATTAAGACTTTAATATAGCATATATATAAACTAATTATATAAAAATATATATATGTTATCGCTGGAAATTTTAAATTTCATGACTTGAAAGCTGAAATATTTTCTAAATTTTCGGTGCATTTATGAATTAATTAAGCCGAAAAAATGTATTTTAATTAAAAAGTACACGATTGAGAGATCATAATCTATATCCTGTATTATTTTCCCACTTCGTAAATAAACTCTAATTAGGTAAATTTTTTCGAATTATTTCGAATGTGGGGTTGGACCTGGCCAAGGCCAAGCTAAGTTTACCACCGCCTCCAAAGCGCAAGTGGAGAAGAGGCGGCGCAACAAACTCCACTGCTGCATTTTCTCCTAAGACGTCACTTTACAACATATGTCTTACAATTAAATGACTGTGTATGTGGACGAACATAGATAGATCAGCCC
The DNA here is from genome assembly GCA_018467065.1 of Ephestia elutella. Lineage (NCBI taxonomy): Eukaryota > Metazoa > Arthropoda > Insecta > Lepidoptera > Pyralidae > Ephestia > Ephestia elutella. The sequence goes on from CM031593.1 coordinate 7,284,024, forward strand.
AACCCAAGTTTAGAATCTAAACAAGGGTTGGGCAGTTACAACTTCACTCTGGTCTCTGACAAATACATATAAATTTACATGTAGTGAAGTTAGTTTCGAATGGTTTTGAATGACAAGCTGACAACTTAACAAGAATTTAAATCGCATAGTATAGCCTGACCAGGAATATAAAAACCCTCGTCATGTTGCGGAAAAGCAATAGAACTAATTTCTTACACTGGCAACTAATTTTAAAATCCATCTGTCATTTCTCCTGTCAACGTTTGACTTTCAATCAAGGGCGGATCCAGTACATTTTTATTTCTGGGAAAACGGTGCCCACCGTTTTCCGTTCTTAAGAATATTTCTTATCTTATTTTTTGGAAATAAACTTGTAAGAAACTATTACTAGGTACTAAATCCCGTTATTTTAACAACTCGAATCTTAATTTGATATGTACTGTTATGGAACCTGCCTCCACAGTATACATGTACACAAAATAGCAGCCGGGGATGTGCCACCCCTTAGATCCGCTACTTCTTTCAATAATGTTGCAATATGAAACGCATAAGTGCTGCCTCTAATTCAGGGTTTTTATATTTCTGGTCAGACTTTACTATGCGATTTAAATGCTATCGGGTTTTGTAATGTTTGACAAGTTGTCAGCTTGTCATTCAAAACCATTTTCAAATCATTCGAAACTAACTTCATTACATATACATTTGTAAGAGGGACCGGAGCAGTGTTGCCATATGTACGGATTTGTCCGTACACGTACGGATGTTGGGGTATTACGTACGGAGAGATATGGCGTACGGATTTGTGTTCGGATTTTTAATTATTACACATTATCAATAATGTGTAGCACGTTTTCAAATACAAAAGAAAATATATACGTCGATATCGATAGTTTTTCACTTTCCTCATGTCATAAATTATATTATTGAGTAATTCCCCATCCTAGACAATCCCTTGTCTATGACAACTGATTGTCTATGACGGGGAATTACAATTAAAAATTAAAAAGTAACGAAACATAATAGCGAAAAAAATGAGTGAGTACTTTATAAATATACTAGACGAAAATTTAATTTATTTTCAATTTTTTAATTAATATAATTTTATTTTATTATTATTCAGGTTAGGTCAGGTTTAATTATTCTTCCCTAACCATTCCAAAATATCAAAAATGCACAACGTTAATATTCAAGTTTTCACTTCTGCCGGCACTCTGAGAGTGCAACCCGTCGTTTTTTTTTTTTAATGTACGGATTTCGTACGGAGTTTCAGATTTATTTTACGTACGGAATTTGTACTGATTTTGCTGTCGAATGTACAGATTTTTAGTTCTTGTTGTATGGCAACACTGGGCCGGAGTGGAGTTGCTAAAGCCCGACTCAAGTTTTGTAGGGTATTTAATTATTACAGGTTTTTCTGTAATCTACAGACAATGAACTATATTTCGTTTTTTTTTTTAATTTTAGGCTCAGTAGTTTCGGAGATCAGGGGGGGGAGGAATGGTAAATTTAATTTTATTTAACCTTTATCGTACAAACACAATGTATGGCACAATAGGTGGACTTAATCACCATTATCTAACAGTCGATCATCTAATTTTCGTCTTCTTTCATGAATAAAATCAAAAACTATTTATTACACGACTGACTGACCAAAAAAGGAGTGTTATGTTTTCAGGGTTCATGTATGTATGTATGTATGTAATTTCTTTATTCCACCATAAGTCCTAAACGGCTTAACAGATTTTGATGTGAGAGGTATTGTTAGATTCCTTGCATAAGCCCGGATGACATAGGCTATGTAAGTTGTCAGTCGTGTTTTTTATTTTTAAATAATTAGCTTGTTTTACAATAATAACAAAAATATATTTGAGATCCTCATAATGAGCCCTTTCATTTTATATATAACAAAGTTTCGCAAAACTTTTTTTTAAATTCCTAATTTGTCCCTAGAAAATAAGGATGTAACGCCCGCCTTATCCGGGCTTATGCATGTGGTCGGCCTTATATCGGCAGAGCACCTCTTTGCAATTCTCTTTGATTGAATGATTGCTTAGCAACTAAGATTTTGTTTGAAATGTAAAGAAGTGGAAGATGTAAAAACTATTCTTTAATAAATATTCGAGAGGTTGTGGTGTCTTCCCTCCTTTTATACTGGCGCCCAACGTGGGGACCCCCGGAGCGAGCGAAGCGGGGCTGTGCCCGCCATCGCATCTAAAGCACGTGCACAGACAAGTGTGGTTTCGTCTGATTCAAAGACGCGTTACGCTTCGACCGATCGTAGGGACGACAAGTGTGGGAGACGTAGTCAAAATCCGACTGCAATCCGTTGTTACGGTTGTGGTCAACTAGGTGTCATCAGGTCAAAGTGTGATACTTGTAATACGAAAAAGAATGTTGGTACAGCCGGTACATCCCAAAATTCATTCATTTTCATTCATTTAAATTTAAGAACATTGTTCTTGTCGGTGGAGTTTTTTCCATGTCTCCCTATCCTCAGCCATCGTTTTGACCTCCTTGTACGACACAACTTTTGCCTTTTCCTTTATTTGGTCTACATAAGCCCTTCTTGGCTTTCCTCTTCCTCTTCTAGCTTCTATTTTTCCTTCTATCAGATTTTTAATCAAATCGTCATGTCGTACAAGATGGCCGAACATCTTTCCACGTCTTGATTCTATAACTCTTAATAACGTTCTTTTTTCATTAACAAGTTCTAGTACTTCTACGTTTGTCTTCTTTTCTGTCCAACTTATTCTTTCCATTCGCCTCCAACACCACATTTCAAAGGCCTCCAGTCGTTCAGTCCATCCCAAAATACACGTCCAAATTTTAATTCGGTCACATTTACTGATGTATCGTTCAGTAGCGCCAATATAGGTATTGTCGCATTAACGACACAGCCAACGGTAAAAGTAAGTATCCTAGGCTGTCATGGCACTGTGGTTGTTGACACTGGGGCAACACATTGCATAGCTAGCGCTGCACTTTACAAGATCATGCTAAACAACGGACTTTTATTCGAAGAAATTTATCCTATCGTTCGTTTAGCAGACGGAACCTGTAATAGAAGGCGGGTCCTTTTTACTAGCGTGTCAGTTGGATTAGGAAACCGTCAAATGCAAACAGAATTTATGGTCATTCCTGGTGGCGACACTAGGACATTACTGGGGCTTGACTTCGTGAGTCGAGCTGGATTGGTACTCAATATGGCGTTGGGTACCTGGTGGTTCGCTGATAGCCCTAATATTGTTCACGATTTCGCGAATAGAAGTGAGTGTGATGTTGAGGAACGCCGCCGAGCGTCGCAGGGCATTGAGAATACCGCGAACTTCGCACACCGCGTCGCTGCGAATTTCGCGCCCAATAGCTACAAGCAAACTGTACACTCCCCGATGCGTGATGGTGAGGCACGTTGCGTCGCGCTACAGAATAGCGCTACGAATGTCGCACACCGCGTCGACGCGAATTTCGCACCCAGTAGTAATAGGCGTTTCGCGTCGCATCTCGCACCACAGAGTAGTGCAACTGCTACAAACTTCGTGCATTGCAATGCCTCGTACTCTGCGCCCTGTGTCGTTGAGAATTTGACGTCGGGTAATAGGGTAGATCATACGTCCGTAAGCAGCGAGGATGTTACGATCCAACATGGTGAGAATATCACTCACCCCGTGACACGGAATAAGGAACGTAACAATGACGTCGTTCGTTTTGTGCGGTATAGTGACGTAGTAGCTGGTAGTTCTGCAACGCGAGTTGACGAACAGATTGGTTTTGGGCAATGCGATGATATCAATGATTGTTCAACATCATTTGAGGCATTATCGCATCCGGTGCTGTATGACGACAACCGTACCCATCTCGGACTACCAGATGATAGGGTAGTTACGGGTCTTCTTTTGAGGGATGACGAAGGTACGAAATTGTCGTCGAGCGATAGGTGTGTACTTAATAATTTTATAACGAGGAGGAAGTCTCAATTCGATGATAAGGGAGCACCAACTGAATTCGCAATTCATAGGATCAAGGTAAAAGAAGGTCAGGAGCCCATTGCAAACCCTCCGTTTAGATTATCTCCAAATCGACGTGAAGCACTTCGGAAAGAATTAGATCAGTTGTTAGCTGAAGATGTTATAGAGGAGTGCGAATCCCCTTGGGCATCGAATGTCGTGCTAGTTGCTAAAAAGAATGGCACATTTAGATTATGTATAGACTACCGAAGGTTGAATGCCGTAACTGAACCAGATAGATATCCTCTCCCAAGGGTGGAAGATATATTACACGCTGCCAAAACTAGTGAATATATGACAACACTTGATTTGAAATCGGGTTATTTTCAAGTGGCAGTCCATCCTGATGATCGGGATAAAACCGCGTTCACTACCCCGCACGGTACTTATAGGTTTAAGCGCATGCCAATGGGCTTACGAAATTCGGGTGCTACTTTTCAACGAATGATGGATCGTTTTCGATCAAACTTAAAGGGTGTATCTATTTTGGCATATTTGGATGACCTAGTGTTGTTGTCCCCAGGTCCATTTGAGAGGCATCTGATGGATCTGGAGATTGTGTTCGATCGACTGGCCATGTTTGGCCTTCGTGTTAATCGAGCAAAGAGCCACTTTGCTAGAAGTTCTGTTAGGTTTCTTGGACATGTTATTACACCTGGAGGTCTACAGGTGGACCCAGAAAAGACTTCTGCGATCACAAATATGCCCGTTCCACGTGACGTTAAACAATTGAAGTGTTTTTTGCAAACGTCTAGTTGGTTTCGTAGATTTGTACCAGATTATGCAGGGATTTCGAAACCACTTACTTATTTGTTGAAAAAAGACATTTCCTGGCAGTGGGGACTTGAACAGCAAGAAGCGTTTGAGATTATCAAAACTCTGTTAACTACGGCACCGATCCTTCGTCAAGCTGACGATACGCTACCTTTTATCCTTCGCACGGATGCTAGTGGATATTCTTTAGGGGCTGTGTTAATGCAGGGGGAGGGATCGGATGAACGCCCCGTTGAATACGCTAGTCGTCTTCTCACGAGCGCTGAGAAGAATTATTCTACGACCGAGAGAGAGGCGTTGGCAGTTGTATGGGCGGTTACAAAATTTCGTGGGTATATTGAAGGTGCTGAGATAATTGTTAAGTCGGACCACCAACCTTTGCGTTGGCTGATGAGTTTACGATCTCCTAGTGGTCGTCTCGCCAGATGGGCCTTAACGTTACAAGAGTATAACCTCAGGATTGAGTATGTACCTGGTCGCTCGAACGCTTTAGCTGATACACTGTCAAGGTTAACCAACGCTGACGACGCAGAGCTCGATATTGGTTTGGCAGTTGTCGACATATCAGCCAGAAGCCCTGCTGATATTCGTGAAAACCAGTTGAGAGATTCGGAGATCAGTAAGATTATACAGGATATAGAGTCCGACGATTCCTTTAGGGGGAGACCCTGGTCAGACAGGGGTTACGTAATATCAGACGGTCTCTTATATAGATATGGTTTAGAGGATCACGGTGATGACGAGGCGTGTTTAGTGGTGCCGAAACATGAGCGGACTCAAGTACTTGCAGACTTTCACGATGCTCCTACCGCAGGTCATCTTGGGGTCGAGCGTACGTTGGGCCGTTTACGATCACGCTTTTATTGGCCAGGGATGCGTTCATATGTAGTTGAATACATTAAAGGTTGTATACCGTGTCAAAGGTATAAAATCGATAACAGGAAACCTGCTGGTTTATTGCAAACGCCAGCGATGTCAAGGCGATTTGAGGTTCTATCTGTTGATTTATTCGGACCCCTCATAGAAACTCCGCGTCGAAATAAGTGGATTCTTATTGTGGAAGATGTAGCGTCGAGATGGGTCGAGTTGTTTCCACTAGAGATCGCAACAGGTTTTGAGTGCGCTAAAACTCTTGTAAATGAATTGTTTTTTAGATATGGAGTACCTCGGCGCCTTATCAGTGACAATGGTGTCCAATTTGTTAGTGAGGTGATGCAGCAAGCTTGTCATGTGATGGGAGTTAGTCAGGTGTTAACTCCATTTTATCATCCCGAAGCTAATCCCATTGAGCGTAAGAATAGGGATCTGAAACCTCAATTAGCCATTCTTGTAGGGGACGATCATACAGAGTGGGACACTAATCTTGCTGCGATTAGGTTCGCTATGAATTCAGCTGTTACAGCCAGCATTGGTTGTTCTCCGGCGTATCTTACTTTTGGTCGCGAGATGCGTGCACCGAGTGATGCCACCACTGACATGAGAGCAGTTATTGAGTCGGATAATTTCGTTCCGATTATAACGCCTTATCTTAGACGTTTAGCTGATAAATTAGTCGATGCACGCGATGTTCATGAGAAGGCTCAAGCTATACAGAAACAGTATACAGATACAGGCCGCAGACTACCTCCCGATTATAAGGTCGGTGATCTTGTGTTATTGAAAACGCAAGGCTTGAATGATACAAGTCATGGTCAGTCTTCAAAGTTTATACCACGTCGTGATGGCCCTTATAGGATAAGGAGTATTGTTAGTGACACTACTTATGATATTGAAAGTCTACGGGGCAGCTACGTAGGCAAGTATCACGTTTCGAATCTGACACCTTTCGTGGGCGAGGTTCAAACCCCTGTTCGCGAGAAACGTAGGCGCGGTAGGCCTCGAAAGTTTAGACTTACTAGTCAGTAGTTGGGGTCGCATCTTACTGACTAAGGGGGAGGATGTAACGCCCGCCTTATCCGGGCTTATGCATGTGGTCGGCCTTATATCGGCAGAGCACCTCTTTGCAATTCTCTTTGATTGAATGATTGCTTAGCAACTAAGATTTTGTTTGAAATGTAAAGAAGTGGAAGATGTAAAAACTATTCTTTAATAAATATTCGAGAGGTTGTGGTGTCTTCCCTCCTTTTATAAGGGTTATTTTAAACAAATATTTATTTGCTTTGCACATCTGTGTCTGGTCACAGGATTACGCCATCCTACTAAATTTCATCTGATTTGATCCAGCAGATTCGGAGAAAATTGGCTGTGATACACGGACGAACAGACAGACGAGTGATCCTATAAGGGTTTTGTTTTTTTTTCATTTTTGTACGGTACCCTAAAAAAGAAGATCTGTGTGCTTCCATGTCTGGGAGCGAAGAAAAAACATAGAATGTGCCAGCCAGTAGCGGATTTAGGGGGGGGGCACGGGGGCACGTGCCCCCCCCAGACTGCTTTTTTGTGTACCTACTGTGGAGGGAGATTCCATGACAGTGCATATCAAATTAAGAAATAACAGAAAGTGCCCCCCCCCCCCAGACAGCATCAGGCAGGACTAGTGATGTGCCGCTCCCCAAATTTTTCAAAGAATTTTCCTACAAACCCGACGAGAATTCTAAGAATTTTCGGAAATTATCAAGGGAAGAAATGTTCGGGAACAGGAAATTTCTCGGCGGCACATCGCACCCCCCAACATTCATAGTGCACCACTTGTGCCCCCCCCAGAGAAAAATCCTGGATCCGCCGTTGGTGCCAGCTGCTTCTCTTCCCGCGCAGATTGTAAAAGTCCATCGAGGGAAAGGGCTTTAAACTTTCCTCCACTCATAGACGATGGGCTAGCAACCTGTCACTATACCTGAATCTCCATTCCATCAGAAAGTCTACTATTCAGCTAAGCGTGGCCTTCGAGTCTCACGACTCTTGGTTCTGTCCACCCCGTAAGGGATAAAGACGTGATTCTATGTAAGTTATTAACAGGGTTGATAAAAATCATGACTTAAAAAAAAAATCAAAAAAGTCAGATTAACAGGTAATAATTTTATTGAGCTTACAATAAGCATAACGTTTTAAGTGCCAACAACCATTGTAGTGTATTCATGTTTATTTAACTTTTATTCTTGTCTATTTTACTATTATAATTACTTATTTAGCTCAAAATGTTCTTTTTTACACTTTCTGTAGTAAAATTTCTACGTTGCTAGGGAATATTTCTTTAAACTTACAGCTATATCTTCATTTTTGGTTATTTTATGTTATTTTGGTTTTCCCAATATATATTTCGTGTTTATTTCCACTTTTTTATACTTAATTCTTTAAATTGTGTAAATTTTTACTTGCGTTTTTTCATTGTAAACAATTATGATTGTCAAGCGTTGTCGCATGTCAGATTTTATTTTTCTAAAATTCTATAAATTTCTATGTATACCTTTTCGCAAATGTTCTAATTTCGTATTTTATTTGAAAATTATGAAGCAATACGAAATTCTAAATCGAGGCCTATATAAAGACGCTGAATGTCAGAACGGGTCAGTCTTCACTTCTCCGAGAAATCGGAGCGCGGAGCGAAATTAAAGGTCTTGTCCCGGGGCCTGCTGACCCCGGGACCCTGCAAGCCTTCGCGACGTAAATAACAAGAAAACTAAAACCTCCAGAAGAAACGAGGAAGTTGCTGTGGACCTGTTGGACTGAAGCCGGGTATCAAGCATCCATTACCTGCCCAGCCGTTCCTGCTCTGTCATCAGACGTCTGCCAGGCGTCCACTATCTGCCTGCCGTGCCTGCTGTGTCGTCAGTCGTCGACAAGGCACCCTTTATCTTACTGCCGTGCCCGCTGTGTCGTCAGTCATAGACAAGGCACTTATTACCTGCCTGCCGTGCCTGCTGTGCTGCCCGAGTTCGATCTGTTACCCCTTACCCCTGTGCCGTTCATCCGTACCGTTCATCTTCAAGTGTTTTTTAAAAACTCTACTTGTATTTTTTATTATTATAAATATATATCTAAACTTTATCTATAAAACCTGTTATTTTACTTCATAACAGTTGGCGCCCATCGCATCTTTTGGCTCTGTCACTCCTCTAAATTCTAAAAAACACACCTACACGTTCTCTTAATTTTGGCTTAGATTCTCGACCTTCAACACTAAATTAACTTCACACTGGTCTCTTTTTCACATTGAACTCATTAATACTCAATATTTATTCAATAAATATTTATTTTATTGACTAACTTGACTTGGACTTAAGACTCTATAACTTGACTTTAACTCTTTACTAAACTAAGGTACTATATTTAGGTACTTTACTTTGTACAAGTACTCCTAAACTTCTACTAAAATGTCTCGTCCAATTGCATATAGTCTGCTCAATAAAGCTGAGTTAGAATACGAAGTCAAGGTTAGACTGGAGGAACCAGCTGATAAGCTCCGTCAATTAAAAAAACAAGTCGTTTCGCTTACGCAATCTATATTAAGCGATGACATTATAGATTCTCCTTTGCCAGTTGAGGATGATCTCAACGGGATTGAAGCTACATTAACTTACACTGAATTCAAATTAGTCTCACTTGAGTCGGGTAACTCAAAAATTCTTCCTAAAATAGAGACTTATTTAAATCATCTATACTATCGCTTAGATAGAATTGATTTAGATTTACACAGTGATAAAAAAGAAGAATTTGATGTCCTCAAAGATAAATTTGTCGAACTTGAAAAACGATTTGAACCTTTTACTTTTCTGAACGCAGAGCAAAATGTTTCCACGCCCACTCCACCCCTTCCTCAAATTACAACTTCACCTCTTCCTCAATCTTCTTCTGTTCTTAGTAGTTTCAATCCTGAAATCCTACAAAATTTGGTACTTCCTTCTTCCTTAAACGACCTAAAAAAGATTTACTATGATGGTAAAACCTGTCCGAAATCTTTTCTTCAAAAAATAGAAGAATTTCGTATTTCTCGAAATATTTCGAAAGAGAAACTTCTAAACAAAGCTTTCGAAATTTTTACTGACAATGCTTTACATTGGTTTAGATTTCAAAAAGAACTAAATTCTAACTTAACTTGGGACGAAGTTACTAATCTTTTGATAAGAGACTTCGGTGAACCTGACTACGACTATAAACTACTAAATGCCATCAGGAATCGAACCCAAGGTGACAATGAATCCATTGTAATTTATGTCTCACTTATGTTCGGTATGTTCTCACGTCTTACCAAAAACTTTCCGAGTCTGAGAAACTCGAAATTTTACTAAGGAACATAAGACCCTGTTATTCGATGTTCGTAGCCTTAAAAGATGTTGACTCTGTCGTTTCTTTGATCAATACCTGTCAAAGTTATGAGAAAATTCTAGATAGAGATAAAAACTTTAAGGAACCTGATAATGAAAATAATTCTTTTAGCTCAGAATTTAATTATAAATTACCTTCCCCTTCTACTTCTAATGCTAAACAATTCTTCAACAAAAATAATTTTCAGTCTCAGTTTCAAAAACATACTTACTTTAATAAAAATAACTCTCAGCCTCAATCGAAGCAATCTGTAAATACAATTAATAAGTCTGCTAGTGTATCTCCTAACCCTAATATCTATTGCGTACGCTGTCGTACCAATGGTCATTCTCTTAACGAATGTCCTCAACCTAGATTTTTAATATGTTTTAAATGTGGTACAAAGGATGTTAAAACTCCTGATTGCCCTAAATGCAATGCAGGCAAATCTTCAACTAATTCAAAAAACTAAAATGTGACTTGGATAATAAATTTAATCATAAAGATTGGAATGATTGGTTATTAACAATAAAAAACTTTTTCCTCTGTTATAGAACTTCTTCTGTTCTCTATGAGAATGAAAAGGATTCTAATCGTCCTTTTATCAATGTATCAATTGATAATGTTTCATTATCAGGACTTTTAGATAGTGGCAGTTCTTTAACTATTTTAGGAAAAAATTCACATCTTGAAATTCTGAAATTGGGTTTCTAGTTATCCAAGTCTAAGTCGGTTGTTGTGTCTACTGCTAATAATCATAAACTCAAATCTCTAGGTCACTTTGATCTTCCTATTACTTTTAATGGTCAAACTCACTTAATTAGAGCTTACGTTTTCCCAGAAATAACTCCCTCACTAATCCTTGGGGTAGATTTTTGGAAAAAGTTTAACTTAGTACCTAACTTATTTTCTACAATATTTAATAATAATTGTCTTGCAATTTCAGACGATAAAAAAATTTTACCTTACGATAATCTTTCTAAATCTCAGAAGGATATCGCTGATGATATCATTAATCGTTTTAAAAGTATTTCTTTTGAAGAAAAGGGTGAGTTAGGTCGAACTAACCTCATTTGTCATAAAATCGATACTGGCGATAATCCTCCCATTAAACAACGCTCGTATAGACTTTCTCCTGTAAAACAACATGCGCTAATCAACGAGGTTGATAAGATGCTTGAATGGAAAGTTATCGAAAAATGTGAGAGTCCTTGGTTATCTCCCGTTTTAATAACCCCTAAAAAGAATGGCGAATGGCGATTCTGCGTCGATAGTAGAAAACTAAACTCTGTTACTCGCAAAGATGCTTATAGTCTTCCTTTAATCAATGAAATACTGGATCATTTAAAAAATGCTAAATACCTTTCTAGCATTGATATTGCTAAAGCTTTTTGGGAAATTCCCTAAATCCTGCTGACAGAGATAAAACAGCATTTTATGTGCCTGGTAGAGGAATGTACAGATTTGTTGTCATGCCCTTCGGACTTACTAATGCTCCAGCTACTCAACAGCGTCTTATGGATACGTTATTTACTCCTGAATTTGATAATAAAGTCTTTTGTTATCTTGATGATATAGTTATTATTAGCGAATCATTCGAGGAACATATATCGCTTCTAATCAAAGTATTTGAAAAACTATCTTATGCCGGTCTAACTATTAACTTTGAAAAGAGTGTATTCTTTAAAAACGAATTAAAATACTTAGGTTACGTGGTAAATGAACACGGTCTTTGTGCTGATCCTAAAAAAATTGATTCTATTCTGGAATACCCTATTCCATCTTCTCGTAAAAGAAGTTCGTCGATTTTTAGGAACATGTAGCTGGTTCCGTCGATTTATTCCTAATTTTAGCACTATTGCTGCTCCGCTTAATAAACTAAATAGTGGTGGTAAAAATGCTGCTAAATTTGTTTGGAACTCAGATGCTAATCAAGCTTTCCTTAAATTAAAAGAAGCTTTAGTAACTACACCAGTACTTTCTTGTCCTGATTTCAATCTCCCTTTTTCAGTGCACACTGATGCATCAAATTTTGGTATAGGAGCTATGCTTACTCAAATAAAAGAAGACAAAGAAGTTGTCATAGCTTATATGAGTAAATCCCTTAATAAAAATGAACAAAACTATTCTACTACAGAGAGAGAAACCCTTGCTGTTATCACTGCTCTCGAACATTGGCGTTGTTATTTAGACAATGGCAGACAATTTGTCATTTACACGGATCATGCTGCTCTAAAGTGGTTTCTAAATCTGTCAAATCCTTCTGGCAGACTTGCTCGATGGACTGTACGTCTATCTTCTTTTAACTTCATTCTAAAACATAAAAAAGGTAAAGAAAATGTAGTACCGGATTTGTTATCTTGTTCAAAAAATCTATCGGATAATAAAACTAACTTAAATGTTTCAGTTTTAACGGTGGAAGAACAGTATAATAAAGTTTTACAAGGCTGTCAAAACAATCCTGATAGTTTTCCAAACTATACTATTAAGGACAATAAGCTTTATCGTCTTTCTCGTTCCCTTCATACTATAACGGATGACTTCGTATGGAAAGAAGTTCCTCTTCCTGGTGATAGAGAAAATCTGATTAAAAGTAATCATGGTTTGCCTGGTGAACCTCACCTTGGAATTTTTAAAACCTATAAAAAACTTTGTCTTTTATATTATTGGACAGGAATGTTCAAAGACATTGCTCAATTAATAAGTGAATGTGAGTCTTGTCTTGCTTATAAGCATCCTAATCATTCACCTTATGGTCCCATGGGTAAACCTAAAGTTTGCTCAAGACCCTTCCAATGTATTTCTCTTGATTTAATGGGTCCTCTTCCCATGACAAGAAAACGCAATCAACACATCCTAGTTGTGAATTGTTGTTTTTCTAAATATACTTTAATCTTTCCCCTTAAACGTGCTATCGCTAAAGATATTAACGAATGCCTAGAAAACTTTGTATTTCTTATACATGGTGTACCTCAAACTATTATTATGGACAATGGTTCTCAATTTCAATCTAGAGAATTCAAAAAACTTCTGGATAACTATAAAATACCTTTTATCTTTTATTCACCTCATTATTGCCCGCAAGTCAATCCCACTGAAAGGTATAACAGAACTATTGTTACGGCTTTAGCGTCTCTTGTAGGTGATGATCATAGATCCTGGGACATTTTTCTTCCAAAAATCCAATATGCTATGAACAGTACAGTTAATGCAGTTACGGGTTATTCCCCAGCATTTCTAGTTTTTGGCAGAAACTATCAGCTGCGGTTCTGTTTATACTCCTACGAATAACCTTGACGAATTTACTTTCTTACCTCGTGATATTTATGCTACTAATATAGGATTACTTGCGACAATTTTTGACAAAGTACAAGTAGCTCTATTTGACTCCCATACTAAAAATAGTGTTCGATATAATTTACGACATACTATAAAAGAATTTAATGTCGACGATTATGTTTGGCGTAAGAACTATGTGCTCAGTAATGCCGGTTCTTACTTTAGTGCCAAATTAGCACCTAAATTCGTTCGGTGTAAAGTGATACAGAAACTCTCTCCACTTGTATATATCCTTGAGGACCCTAACGGTACTCGTGCAAAATGGCATATAAAGGATATCAAGACTTAAAGAACCTAAAGAACTAAACTTTAATGTTCTACTACATCTCTCTACACAGTCCTGTGTTGAGTCTTTACCTTGCATTACTTAATGTGCACTACTCTCTTTACGCAAGTTTGCGTTGCGTACTCTTTATTTATTTCTTTCTTTGAGCGGTTGACAACTCATAAAATAAGCCCTTGTTATACCTAAGAAATACTACTATACTTACATACATTCATTATTTCCTGTATATATTTTCATCATATCTTTATTACATTACTTTCTTTCTAATGAGCGGCTGACTACTCATAAAATAAGCCTTCAGTCATATCATATTCATATATCATTCATCATCAATGGGATTTCAGCGTGAGCGGATTACAACTCCTTAAATAAGCCAACTGTTACGTAGTACTACTAGGCAGGTACTTATCTTGGAGTAGGAGCCATTGACTGTGAGCCCTACCCCTAAGTTTGATCGATTTTAGTATGAAAGGTTTATTGTAATATGAAAGATTTGGTATGATAGGCTGGTATGAAAGTGTTGTCTATTAACCTTCAAAATTTTCACCTAGTGTTAAAATTTTCAGGGGTTTTGGGGGAAATGTAGTGTATTCATGTTTATTTAACTTTTATTCTTGTCTATTTTACTATTATAATTACTTATTTAGCTCAAAATGTTCTTTTTTACACTTTCTGTAGTAAAATTTCTACGTTGCTAGGGAATATTTCTTTAAACTTACCGCTATATCTTCATTTTTTGGTTATTTTATGTTATTTTGGTTTTCCCAATATATATTTCGTGTTTATTTCCACTTTTTTATACTTAATTCTTTAAATTGTGTAAATTTTTACTTGCGTTTTTTCATTGTAAACAATTATGATTGTCAAGCGTTGTCGCATGTCAGATTTTATTTTTCTAAAATTCTATAAATTTCTATGTATACCTTTTCGCAAATGTTCTAATTTCGTATTTTATTTGAAAATTATGAAGCAATACGAAATTCTAAATCGAGGCCTATATAAAGACGCTGAATGTCAGAACGGGTCAGTCTTCACTTCTCCGAGAAATCGGAGCGCGGAGCGAAATTAAAGGTCTTGTCCCGGGGCCTGCTGACCCCGGGACCCTGCAAGCCTTCGCGACGTAAATAACAAGAAAACTAAAACCTCCAGAAGAAACGAGGAAGTTGCTGTGGACCTGTTGGACTGAAGCCGGGTATCAAGCATCCATTACCTGCCCAGCCGTTCCTGCTCTGTCATCAGACGTCTGCCAGGCGTCCACTATCTGCCTGCCGTGCCTGCTGTGTCGTCAGTCGTCGACAAGGCACCCTTTATCTTACTGCCGTGCCCGCTGTGTCGTCAGTCATAGACAAGGCACTTATTACCTGCCTGCCGTGCCTGCTGTGCTGCCCGAGTTCGATCTGTTACCCCTTACCCCTGTGCCGTTCATCCGTACCGTTCATCTTCAAGTGTTTTTTAAAAACTCTACTTGTATTTTTTATTATTATAAATATATATCTAAACTTTATCTATAAAACCTGTTATTTTACTTCATAACACCATAATGTATCTTTCTAGGTACTCTCCACAGAGCATTTATGAAGAAGAGCTGTTCATAAGCTAGTAGACCTGTCCCCAGTCGATTAACTTGAGGCTTCTAACTATTGGCCACCAGACGTCACTATTGTCGCATTCGCGGAGTTCACTTCACAGTGTCAACACGTATTACACGTGCCGAATAAGTGTCGAAGTTACGCGAGATTTCAGAGATTGTGCTTATTAACAATGAAGTGCTGTATTGTGGGGTGTAAAAGTAACACGCAGAAGAAGGAATCACGCGATAAAAGCATATCTTTTCACTCGTAAGTATTTTTACGTAATTTTCCAAATGTGTAGTTCATTAATTACGCCATCTATCGTTGAAAAGCAGAACTTTTTAGCCTGCTTTTGTAATATAATGTTGCCAGATGGTGAACCATTTACCATTAATTAGGGAAAATTTAAAATTAGTTTTCATAAAGTACCTATATCAGCACAGCATGACGATTCCATTGAAGAAATGGTGAGATTTCTCGAGGTTGTGCCTATTTACATATAAATAAAATAAACATAGATAACCTATTATTTATTTTCAGCTTTCCCTCGGATGTACAGTTTCATTTGTAGTAGTAGTACCTAGGTATATAAAACGCCCCGTTTGTATGAAGTGCCCTCCTTGTAATATTACTTAACTCTTTGGATTTGTTTGTTCCATTCACAAAGTTTTGTGTTATTTGATGTTATCAAATTATTTGGGTACCTTCATTTTTCAATATGAATTTAATACCAATAAATATAAATCTACACACTCCGTTTTTTACTCAATCTATGATAGTCAAGGCTCCGACATACCAAACGGAGCCTTTAAAAAGAAATAAAACGAGTATGTAATGATAGGTCACCACAATTTATGTGCATTTAAAATTACATACACCCATGCACATATACATACATACCTTATATTATATTAGTACATTATAGTGCCGTCCCGCTCTTTGTTTGTTTCATTTTTTACTACTAAAGACTTGGCCTATTCCTTTGATTAGAAATAAGTTCGTAAACACAATTATTTTTAAATTAGTTGTCGTAAATAAAATAAAAAACGCAAATATAAAAAAAAAATCTCCTACTATAATCAGTATTATCATATGAAGATTTTTTAATTTGCCGCGTTTTCTTAGGTCCCGCTTTCATTTTTCACACACTACCTGATTACACGATATTAATTAAATCTATCCTGCAAAATAAAATACAAATTATCCAATCAAGAACTACGCGTATTTTTTTTAGCAGTGACTAGCTTTTGCCCGCGGCTACGCTCGCGTGAATTTGCCTTCCTCTCTTTAGTCTTATTTCCTCATGACTGAGGGTCGTGGCCAATATATGGAATGAAACACATACAACGACTATCTTGACAATTTTAATGGAGTGGTTTGCCATTGCCTTCTCCATTTCACACACAAGCTGATAATCATCAACTAGAGTGCAGGTTTCCTCACGATGTTTTCCTACACCGGAAGAAAGTAGTGGTCGATGGAAACTAACATAAGTACATGAGTCAGATTGGTATACAAACTCGGCACGGGCAGGATTTGAACCCGGGCGCCCTACCACTCAGCCACCACCGCTTCATTTCCCTTCCAGTGCTATCTAAAACTTCTTGTCTCACTTCTAAAATGACGAAGTTTCATATATATTTGCCTTTAGGTGTACAATTTTCAAAATCCAAGTACACATTAATTATTATTTTCAATCTATTTGATGCAATATTCCAAGAATTAAACACGGGCATTAAAACAAACATACGCGCATATACATTGCAATTGCAACTGAAATAAAAGATTTTTGCCGTGTCGCCACGCTAAGAAGAAGATAAAAATACGAGAGTGAAGAAATAAATCCTACTAATATTATAAATTCGAAAGTATGGATGTGAATTTGTGACTTTGTGAGTTTGTGAATCTGTGAGTTTGTGAGGATGTTTGTTACTCAATCACGTAAAATCTACTGGACGGATTTCGATGAAATTTGGTATACGGGTAGTAAAATACCGGAAATAGCACATAGGGTACTTTTTATCGCGAAATTCTCACGGGAGCGAAACCCCGGGACGCAGCTAGTAAATTATAAAAATACATTAAAAATAATTAAATAATTGTCTTATGATCTGTAATTTCGATTTTTCATTTTATTTTAAGATTAAAAATTCGTGGTTTAAGTAACTATTGTGTTTTCAGTAACAAGCTGTAAATGTTTTTTAAATTATAAGTAATGTATAGAGTTCATTAAAAAATGGTAAATTTTCAATATCTGGCAACATTTAAAATGAAGGTGCGGTGCGGATCCAGCCACAAAAAAATATTGGTCACAGGTGGGGCACAACAACCAAAAATTACTAGAAATAAAAACTATGTTTCTTTTGCGCAAAAAACGTAAAAAAAAAAATCGAATGCCCCGATCTTATGTTTATCTAGGAAAGCTAGCCCGGGTTATCTTTTCTGTGCCATTGAGACAAGTACGCAGAAAACGTTCCTTTCATTATATTATTGTAATTTTAAGATTGGACGGTTATAAAAGTGACAAAACATTATGATTTGAAATGTTTGTGAAAATAATTTTCAAAGTCATCCAGTCCAGTTTGTGGGCATGCCCATCCCAGCCCATCCTGCCCGCAGAGCTGAATCCGCGCCTGTCAGTAAAGCCATCTAGTGAGTAATAGCAGAACTCAAAACAGTTTGCGAAAGCTGATAAAACAGGTCGCGAAAATAATTCTGCTGCTGGCTAATAGGTGGCTATACAGTTTGTTAAAATAAGATAAAATAAGTCGTACGTCAATGCTTTAGAGATCATTTTTGCAGTCTTGTCTAAGCTAAGTATACGTCCCCCGCTCCCCTCCCAATGCGGACACTGTCTTTCATTTGTAAAATGCCTATGGGCACCTCCTCCCCTTCCCTCCTCCGTGGTACTCTCTTACTTACTCTTTGTATTATCTTTCCGAGACTTTTAGCACATTTTAATAACATGTGCCACCTAAAAAGACACCTTACCTACCTACCAAGCAAAGTCGGACAAACTGACTCACATAATGGGCCCGGCTGTTTACAACAGACTTCTTGGCGAAATCATTGATGCGTCAACCCTACCATCATTTAAAAATAGACTGAAATGGTGGCTGATTGACAATACAGTTTACAGAGGGATGATGACTGGGTAAAAAATGAAATATATGATGCTATTTAAATAATGAAACATTATAATTGAATGTCACTTTAATTTATCAATTTTATTTATAACATGGTTTACTATTTTTTAGTTCTAATTAAAGTATATTGGGAATGCTTTTTGACTCCATTAAAAGTGACGTCACCGTTGAGTACTGTCATACAAGTCCCATATAAATTATTGTTTTTGATATTTAGAAAAAAGTAACTAATTTGACTTGTTGTTATCTACCCTATTCATGAACTCAAATTAATGGTTGTATTATTGTTTGTTTGACTGCTGTATATTGCAACTACACTAATTTTAATATAATTTCTTATCTTATATAATATTATTAGAACTAATGTATTATGTGTATCGATTTGATACAAATTTGTATATTTACCATGTAAACATATAATTATTACCTAGTATTATTATTTTCTCTGTATTGACGTATAACATGGTTATGAATAAATGAGTATTGAGTATTGAGTAATACCTGTTTTTTTTTTTTTTAAATCAATAAGTTTTTATTTTTGTTGAAATAAAATGATTTTATTTCAACAAAAATAAAAACTTCTTGATTTATAAAAAAAATCATTTGATTTTAATTGCGATTTAAATCACTGATTAAAATCACATGATTTAAATCATCGATTTTAATCGCGATTTAAATCACTGATTAAAATCACATGATTTAAATCATCGATTTTAATTGCGATTTAAATCACTGATTAAAATCACATGATTCAAATCATCTCAACCCTGTATTAATCTGTCATTACACAAGTAAAGCTTACCTGGTTTTCCCCGCGTGCCAGCCAGCCACCAGAAGTTGGTTCACGACCACATCCACTGGTATATAGTCAGCTACGTTCTGTGATGCTAATGGTAGTCTACGCACCACGCCTGTAATAAATGAAAATATATTTATTAGCAAACTAGCTTTTGCCCGCGGCTTCGCTCGCGTTAATCCTTTCTTAGCGGATGCCTACGTCATAACATCTACCTGCATGCCAAATTTCAGCCCGATCCGTCCAGTGGTTTGGGCTGTACGTTGATAGATCACTATGTCAGTCAGTCACCTTTGAGTTATATACAGGGTTACTGGTAATTAGATGCGAATCTCTCAGGGGGTTGTAGGTAGTGTTATTTGGATTGATTTAAACCTATAATGGGTTACCCAAAAGTTTACCGTTTTCGAGATTTTTGATATTTTAATGTTTTTTTCCAATTAAGTTTCAATCTTTTTTTAAGAAAAAGTATTCGTCATAATCAGTTTATTTTCACAGTTAATGAAGGGTGATAATGGAGCACTTATTATCAATCATAACATCATAGAAATTCCTAACCAGTTCGAAACAGGAGTACAAAACGTAACGAAAATGTGTTTTTTGCAACAAATGCCTTTTTAAAAGCAAATTTTCTCAAAATAATCACTAGTGTTTAATTGTGCAGATTATTAAAAAAACATCTACATTTTATCAGCTTTCTAACGTGGTATAATAAAAATATTTATTTGCAGTTTGAAGATATTTATTTGCAGTATTTTAAGAGTCAAATTGTTGGTAATATAAGACAAATTAATTGAGCATTATATCAGGCGTTTTTAACAAAAAGTGTGCCGCAAATTGTATGGCACATTGAATTCTAAAAAGAAAACCTCTTCAAACATATTATTTGGTAGAAGACAGGCTTAAATATAACAATGCGTATCTAATATCAAATGATAAAGATTTTATTTTTATTTTCAACTAGCTTTTGCCCGCGGCTTCCTTCGCGTGAATTTCTTATGGGAACAGTGCTTTTTCCGGGGATGAAAGGTACCCTATATCCTTCTCAGTACTTTTAACTATGTGTATGCGAAATTTCAGGAAGATTGGTTCAGTAAAAAAAGCGTGAAGAGGTAACAAACAAATAAACTCACTTTCGCATTTATAATATTAGTAAGGATTCGGATTTAGATTAAAGTCCAAAGAGATTATATTATTAAGCTTCTGATTTCAGTTATACTATCATTATAACTACTGATTCCGAAAAATACGACTCAAACTTGGCTATTTTTCACTTCTACTTTTGGTTGAGTAGATGTGCCGTGATACTTTGTTGAAAAAAAGTGTGCCGGTAAAACCAAAAGGTTTTGAAAACGCCTTATATATTACCTTTAGCAGCGCCCATGAGGAACCCTTGAGGTCCCACTTTGGAGCAGGTCCACCCGGGAACTGGTTCCTTCCACGCGCCCACAACTGAAAATAAAAATATAATGGTCAATTTTCGTCTTCTTTCATGAATAAAATCAAAACTATTGTACAAAACTAACAATATATATACAGTGGTGGCCAGCTAATTAGGGACACCAGTCGATTTTCATACAAACGAGGTTACTTTGAAGCTTTGGTTCAACGCCAGGATTGATATGAGCTGTGACAGGGTTGCCAGATGAAATTTTCTATTTCTCCCCAAAATTGAAATTATATTTCTCCAAAGCGATACTATTTTCTTTAATTTTACCCAAAGGTCCAACCGATTATTTGCCCGTGTTCCTAATGGCTGATGAGTTTTTTGTCAACAACAAGATTGAAGGAATTTTAGGAATCGAACCAGAAATGTACGAATAAATTTTACTTTAATTTTACAGAGATACTCTACGTTCGAGAAGGATTGTTAAATTAAACATCCTGCACCTTTGTAAGATGCATATTCGTTGCATTACAATAAGAAAGGAGGCGTCCCAAACCTAAAAAAAAATACCCAAAATTCTCCACGAGATTTATTTTTTCTCCAAACATTTCTCCAAAAATTCCATTTCTCAAAAATTTCTCCAAGAGACAAATTTTTACCCAGAATTGCGAAAATAATACCCAATCTGGCAACCCTGAGCTGTGATCTGATGATGGCCATCCAGGGATAGAATGGAGGACATCCAGATCGCTATACGCACCCAACTGATCAGATCAGCATTCTAAGAGCTGTTTGGATATGTTTAAAAAAACCGCGAAAATAGCATTAGAAAATCGGCTGATAATTTTTTTTTTTTTTTTGACATAGATTTTTTTGGAAACCTGCTCAATTTTATCAACCAAATCTGCTGCGAAAATTTGGCCATGGGTTTTAAGATAATCCTGTATTAACGTCGCCTTCAACAATCCCTTGTGTGTCATGAGTAGATCATATAATAATTCAAAGCTCGATGGTTTTGACATTTTTGGACTTAGTTACAATTAGGGAATGCAATCTCGTCTTCGACCGTCTTCAAGATCTCGGTCTTTTTTAGCGAGATTGATCTCGCACGAAAAAAGGGCGAGATCTCGCGAGTTTTACGAGATTAAAAAGAAAAGCGCGGCAGCGCGTGACAGATACGACACAAAATGTTTAATTCATAAAAGTCTATTGAAAAAATTTGTGAAAATAAATGTTTATCATAAAATTTATGGTTTTTATTATTTTTTTCCTAATTTATTCAAATATTGTGATTATTTGCAAAAAAAAAACACACAAAACTGCCAATCTCGCGAGATCTCGAAATTGGCGAGATCTCGCAGTATTGTTATTCACAAACTCGCGAGATCTCGCTTGAGCCCCAATCTCGCGAGATTTGCATTCCCTAGTTACAATCAATTCCGTACTTTTGTTCAAAAATTATTTCCTATTCTTTTTTTTTTAGTGGTAATCATTCCTACAAGAATTCATGTTCATGATTTTCGTGTTTTTCCTTATTTTCTATTTACTTATCAGAGCTACACTTTTAGTACTGTTAATGGCTTGCTTAAATGGATCATGTTGTGTACACAATATTTTGGACGTTTACTGGATCTGTATTGCATACAATTTACTTACTTAAGATGTACCTTTGTAAACTGTCTGTTTTGTGTTCATAATATTAAAAAAAAAAAATCTATGATGGAACCCTATAATTGTAATTGACCATTTTTTTTTCTTATACAGTAAGTTCTATAATTGTAAATTAGCTGTAAGTTTTCCGAAAATATAAAAATAAAATAAAGATCCAACTTACTCATAGAAGGCCTCACGATGGTACACGGGAACAAATCAGCACATTTCACCACTTCGTGCTCAGCCAGGTGCTTAGTGAACGTGTATGTGTTTGGATGTGTCTTTAGCAGTCTGAAACAACGATCAATCAATGTATATACAATGTGTCCCGACATCAGTGTCGGCGGAACCTTTAATGGTATGTTATATGGCATTTTTTATGGACAAATCACCACTCAAATGTAAAAGGAAAAATATTTTTTTTAATTTTTTTTTCTTTTTTTTTTAACTTTCGTTTCAAAATAAAAAATAAACATTTAAATGGGCTAGTTTATTCACAAGAAGCTAATAATAATTTAAAAAAAAAACAAAAAAAAATATTTTTCCTTTTACATTTTTTCTTTTTTTTAGTCATTCATATTGAAATATCTTTCTCATTTTATTGTTGTCTAAATGATTAGCTTTTAAATGAGACCTATTTTATGTCGATAGGAATTTTACATGAGTAGTTAAGATTGAATTAGTATAAGAGCCCGAAAAAAAAACAAAATGGCTGCCATTTTATTACAGTAGAAGAAAAAAAGTTTTGGGAAGTGATATGTTCATAAAAAATGCCATATAACATACCATTAAAGGCTCCGTTACTGATGACGGGACACATTGTATAATTAGTGGTTCGCCGCGAACTTAGACCTTGCGATCATTATATTAAAAATATGCGTATATCTCAAAAACGACTGAACCGATTTTGTTGCGCAATGAACTAAAAAATTCTATGGATAGTTGCTACACGTATTCTTAATAACATCTAAATTAATTCAACGGTTCGAGAGTTATCGCGGAACAAACATATATACAATATACAATAACTAGAATTGTAGCCCTCGCTCGCTTGGCCAATAAGCGATTTTTCTGACAGCTAATTAAGAAAAAAAATCAGTATAAAAATGTCTCAATAGATAGCGTTTTATGAAAGCCGTGTCGTAATAATGGCTGAACCTATATGGTGCGCTTTTTCTTGTCAGCCAGAGGCAGAAAAAAAATCACATAACAGTTTGACAGTTGCACAAATCACAATATTGATACTTTTTAGTTGTTTTTTACTAATTTTTATTTTAAAAAAATGCCAATACCGTGAATTTTTGCTTTTTGTATGGAACTTTTTCTCTCGCCTTTTACTAAGCGCTATCTATGAAGTCATCTGGAACTATTTTTTTTTTTTAATTTGGGTCTCGGAAAATCTCTCATTAGGTAGGATTCTTCCGTTACTGTGACTGACAGAAAACGCACAGTCAAAACTACTGGACGTAGGAAGAATAAAAAAAAAAAAACGACTGACAACTCACATAGCCCATGTCACTCGGAGGAATGCAGGAATCTAAATATACCTCTCACATAAAAATCTGTTAAGCCGTTCAGGACTTATGGTGGAATAAAGAAACTTACATACATACATGAACCCTGAAAACATAACATTCCTTTTTTGGTCAGTCATGCATAATCTCCGTTTTTTCGTACTTGTCCTATTACGTAAACAATCTTCACAGTACTTTTTGTTAAATTTTGTTGAAAATAAATCAAATTTTAGTTCAAACCTAAACATTCTAAAGTAAAACATTTATTAACCACGAAAGTAATTTCCGAAAAAGTATAATTTAATTAATATTGTTGAACAATCATAAAAAGACATGGTAAGATTGTTTACATAATAGAACAATTATGAATAAACGGACTTTAGCCTATGTCACTGGTAGGAATGCAAGGAATCTAAAAATACCTCTTATCAAAATCTGTTCAGCCGTTCAGGACTTATGGTGGAATAAAGAAACTTACATACATACATGAACCCTGAAAACATAACATTCCTTTTTACACGACTGACCAAAAAAGGAGTGTTATGTTTTCAGGGTTCATGTATGTAAGTTTTTTTTATTCCACCATAAGTCCTGAACGGCTTAACAGATTTTGATGTGAGAAGTATTTTTAGATTCCTTGCATTCCTCCGAGTGACATAGGCTGTGTGAGTTGTCAGTCGTGTTTTTTATTTTTTAATC